>JABUQX010123328.1:25000-28945 GCA_015478945.1 Trachelipus rathkii
TTTTTTTTAAATTTTCTTTTGAGTAAATACGAAAAAAATTGATCTACTAGTAAAGAAGATCTGCATCCTAGCCCGACTGTGTAATACCCTAAAATTTGATTTATTGACGTGACAAGTACGGAAAAAAAATCTCAATAGTTTCCACTTTTCTCAAAACGTTGAATTTTTGCATTTCATTAGGGTAGTTTATGTATAATGTGTTTTAGTGGTTTACAGGCCTGGTACCACGATGTCCATGGACCGAGGTATTAAATAAATAAAAATCAGATTGTTAGTCGATGTTTTTTCAGAAATTGAAATTATTACACGCCTTTTATTAATAAAAAAAATAACCTTTTTAAACAAAAAGTTTTTTGTCAAAAAGGAAAAAAAAAAGAAAACCTGTTCCCCAAATAATATTAAAAAGTATTTTATTATTGTTATATATATTATATGTATATATATATATATTATTAGTATATTATACTATATATATAGTATATTATTATTATATATATATAGTATATATGTTATTATATTGTATAGTTTATAATATATTATAATCGTAATATAATATATATATATAATATTTATATATATATATATAAAATATATATATATATATATCAGTGCGGCCTGTGGTAAAAATTCTTGAGTAGGCAAATCGAAAATATATATATATATATATATATATATATTTATATAAATATATATATAATATATATATTTAATATATATATTATAATATATATTATTATATATAATATTATATATATATATACTTATATATATATATTATATATTACTATACATTTATTTTATAAAGAAGATCCAATTTTCCTTTCTTTTTTTTGCAGCAAATCTTTCTATTATTTTTTCATGCCATGATTAGTCACTTGATAGCTTCGTTAAAAGCTCCTTTTCTATTGAAAGTAAAGACAAGAATGACAGGCGTTCCTGTCCTATGGTATTTCGTGAGCAGCTTTTAATGCGATTTAAGCATGAAAAACTTCTTTCTACTGAGGCTGTAGTTGCTGGAATGGTACCAATGAGACTAAAAAATCTAAAAGTTTGCTGTAGTGTTCTACATAAGTCATTCTCCACAATATTTTTCAAAATAGATTCTACATCTTTATCTCGAAAAAGTTTGCTGTTTTCTTCTGCATAGACTATATACAACTCGTTTCGAAGAATATTTTGATTAAAATAGTTTCCGTGAGTGACCATTAACGACTTCAGAGAATCGTTGGGAAATATTTTTTGAAATTTTGCAAACTGACTGGAATCTGCAAGTTCGAGAAATTTTAAAGCTGACATATTGGAGAATCGAGTATTTATTTGAGTAGTAATATTATCTAAGACAGAATAATAATTCATTTTATAATGACAAAGTAGTCCGTTTCAAAATTGACAAAATAAATTTTAATTTCCATTTTAATTTCAATTTTCGCACCTTAAAATGCTTTTTTTTTATTTAATACTTTCGGTTTCATATAGCATACAATTTTAACAAATTTGTAGTATTAAATTTGTCTCCGTTAAGTAAACTTTTTATATATTATATATAATTATTACATATATATATATATATATATATATTTATATATATAAATTATATATATATATATATATATATATATATATATATATATATATATATATATATATATATATATATATATATATATATATATATATATTATATATATTATATATAAAGATATATATATATATATATATATATATATATATATTATATATAATTATATATATATATATATATAGACAATGCAAGAGAATGAATAGTTTCATATTGCACATTTTCTAACATTTGATTCAATAGGCTTACAACACTCGAAAAAAATTTAGTAATTTTTAAATAAACTTAAGTCGAATACTATTCAAATATTCCCGTATTTACAAAACTAACAGCTCAATTTTATTAAAAACACATAAAATCAGTAATAAAAATAATATGAAAAGCGTATTATTATCAAATAGAACTGCACGCACAATCTTTATTATTTAATAACGAAAATATTGCAACTGATCTGAGGCAGAGGCGAATCTATATTGTAGCCGAATTTGAGTCAAACGTGTTTTCAGCGACTCTAACGTTGAGTCAATAATTATTCAAATGAATTATGTATGAATCAAATAAGTCGATATAAGAGATGATCAAGTTAGCATAAAATAATTATTAATTAGTTAATTATTATAATTATGTTATTAATAATATTATTATTTATTATTTCTTGCTAAAGCAATTTAAATAGGGATTATTTAAAAAAAAAAAGACTGATATTGACTCGTCAGGCACATCCAAAGTTGCCTTGCCCTAGAGAATAAGGATCTATTTTTTTTGACTCCGAGAATTACAATTGGCACCGATCGCTACTATTAAAAAAGAAATCGAGTAGAGATTGATGCCGGCATCTTAAAGTTAGACTTCGAACGAAATCATTATATAATTATATATATAATATATATATCTATATAATACTATATATATATATATAATAATATATAATATATTATATATATATATATATATATATTATATATATTATTATATATATATATATATATTATATAATATATATATATAATATATCTTTTTTTTTTAATATTTTTTGGGCTCACTAAGGCAAGTAGGCGTTGCTTACTCTGCCCTACCCCCAAAAGCCGCCACTGATTATATATAATATATATATATATATATATATATATATATATATATATATATATATACTATATATATATATATATATATATACTATATATATATATTATATATATCATAGGACGTAAGGCAGGATTGTCATTTTAGGGGGGCAAAAGGTTGAAGTGAGATATGATATATATATATATATATATTATATATATATAATATATATATATAATAATATATATAGTATATCTATATATAAATTATATATATAGTATATATTATATATATAGTATATTATATATATATATAATCAAAGCAATTTTTTCGCCAAGTTTGGTATGTATTATAAATAATAGAAGGCCTTATTTATATATTTATTAAAAAGTTTTTACAAGAGTCTTCATAAGATGTTAAATTTCGTAAGCTTTCGGTCCTTAATTTTCTGGACCCTCCTCAGACGATTTTATTTGAAGACTAAATAAAATTATTAAAATTTTGTAAGATTATGTAAAACAGTTGAAATATGAAAAGTAGTTTAAATTTAAGTAAATTTTGCTTTTATATTTTTGAAAAATGGTGTGGTGGTAAGAATGTTGTTTAGTGTGGGATTGAACGTATATTCTCCTTTTTGTAGGTTAAAATTAGGAAGGTTCTGTATGCATAGTGATTCTAGGAGTTTACGTTTGGTGGGGTCTAGTACCTCTAAGATTGGGCACGTATCTTTTATGTTAATGTTGTGATTGAGACTAGATCTATGTGAGGTGAGAGCAGAATTTTGAGAGTCGGATATTAGATCGTGTTTATGTTGACCGAGTCTTCTGATAAAATTATTTGTTTCACCTATATAATGTGAGGGGCATTGATGGCAAGGGATTTTGTATATGCATTGTGAGATGTTATTTTGTAAGTGAGTTGGAGGTTTGAAGATTCTTTTGAGAGAAGAGGTGTTAGAGGAAGTTAGTCTTATTGATGAAGGTAAAGTTTTGAGGATTTGTTTATGTGGTAGGTGAGGAATGGGTAAATTGGTGAGGGATTGTGTGTTGGTCACGGTGGTTGGGTTGTAGAATTTATTTTTTGATTTTTTAAGTGAACCTTTGATAATGTAGGTTGGATAAGATAGTTTCTTGAACGTACTGAAAATGTATTTAATTTCATTATGAAGAAGAGTAGGAGAACAGATGCGTAGAGCTCTTAGGAAGAGAGAGGATAGAACACCAGATTTAATATGTTGAGAATGTGTGGAGTACCAATGGATGTAAGAAGGGTTGGAAGTAGGTTTACGATAAACGCTAAAG
>JABUQX010123329.1:5000-7500 GCA_015478945.1 Trachelipus rathkii
TGCATTTCTTCTTGGTCAGGTCATTGGGAGAGGTTCTTTTGGGGAAGTGCAGTTAGTCAGAAACAAACATAACAAACAAGTATGTATTTTTTAATCACGATATTTTTATGGATTTTATTTTATCTTGCTTTATATTGGTATTCAGAAATTTAATTACGGTTATCATTTATTCATTTTACTTTCTTGTGTTCATGCAAATCTCCTTCTTATTTTAAGCCAGGTAAGGGTTGGCCTGTCATAAGATGAGCATTCTTAGACATGGCAGTGAGTTACATAAGCACTTATTCATTACTTACAAATTCTGTAACATATCCAAGTTATTAAACAAAAAATTTAATTGTATTAATAGTTAGCTTCAGAATATTCTGTAATTTATTTTTTATTTTTTATTTTTTTTATTGGGGGGAATGAGAACTTGGCTATATTTTTAAAATACACCGTACTTTTAAATGACAAATCTGTAGTGTTGCTACTTTAAAAGTAGATATAGTAATTCCTTTACCACCTAAGTTTCTAATGAAGTAACAAAAGATCATATTCCTACATTAATTTTTGTGTTTTTTTTTTTTATTATAGATGCAATGCTTATTTTATTTTATTTTATTTTTACAGGTATATGCAATGAAATTACTAAGCAAATTTGAAATGATAAAAAGATCAGATTCAGCTTTTTTTTGGGAAGAGAGAGATATTATGGCTCATGCAAACTCAGAGTGGATTGTTCAACTCCATTTTGCATTTCAAGATGCAAAATATCTTTACATGGTTATGGATTACATGCCAGGTATAGTATGATTCTCGAAAAAAAAAAAATGATTGTTATTTATTAAAATTTTAAATTAAATTTTTTTCTTATAAATTTGTCAATTCATTCATTTATTGTGGAACTTAGTTTTGTAGTATCAATTGAAGATTAATTTAATTAAGCACTCAGGACTTTTATGTTCCTTGGTTCTATTTCAGGTGGAGATCTTGTTAATTTGATGTCAAATTATGATGTACCTGAGAAATGGGCCAAATTCTACTGCGCAGAAGTAGTTTTGGCCCTTCATGCAATTCATTCTATGGGTTTTGTGCATAGGTAATTTTTTTTTTCTTTTGCATAAGTAATTTTTTGGTTTTGGTTTTGGTTTTTGTGCATAGGTATGTTTTTTTTTTTGCATATTTGTTTTTTTTTTATGATGATGAATCCATATAGAAATTGAAGTGGATAATAAAAAAATATTTTATATAAATTTAAATGTGTATGTTCATAACTAGCTAACACTACAACACTGGAAATATCATTAACAGTATTGTTACATTAAGTGTGATTTTAAAACTTTTGTAATTTTAGGTGTTATATTTTAACAACAATTTCAGATATTTTCCCATTTTTTCATATTATTATTATTATTATTATTATATTATTATTATTATTATTAAAAACCAAACTCAATGGATTCTTTGAAGCTCATCTTCTGTATTTATTTACAAAGTGATTATTTGCACTATTCTTGATGATATTACAGCAATAATTCTTACATGATTAGTTTTACAAAAGATCTTACAAAGTCATATACAGAATTAATTTTATATAATTATAAAATCTATTTATATTCCATTTACCTAACCCATCTACAATTCATTCTACAAAACATAACAGCAGCTTCTGTTTGTTAAGTTCACTAACTATAATATTGCGCATCTTTGTTGTTATTATATAATTTATATATAGAGACATTTAAATAAATCAAATATTATTTTATTTATTTTTTATTTCTTTTGCTAAATAGAGATGTGAAGCCTGATAACATGCTTTTAGATAGTCAAGGGCATCTTAAACTGGCAGATTTTGGTACCTGCATGAAAATGGATCAAGTAAGTGCGCACATAGTATAAATGTTTACCGTGGTGCACATTTTGCATCTTAAAATACACTAGCTTATTATTATTTAAATTGAAGTTTATTTAATTTATTTCTTAACATTTTTTTTTGTTTTTTGTTTTTTTTGCAGGATGGCCTTGTTAGGTCTGATACTGCTGTAGGAACTCCTGATTACATTTCTCCTGAAGTCTTGAAATCCCAAGGAGGAGAAGGAGTTTATGGAAGAGAATGTGACTGGTGGTCTGTAGGAGTTTTCCTTTATGAAATGTTGGTGGGAGACACTCCTTTTTATGCAGACTCTCTTGTTGGAACTTACGGGAAAATCATGGACCACAAAAACTCGCTCAAATTTCCAGATGACATCGAAATAAGCAATGAAGCAAAGAGCTTAATTTGTAATTTTTTAACTGACAGGTATTTGATTTAATTTTTAATCAGGTGAAGATACTTAGATTAAAACCTATTAATAACGTTAAAAGAATGTAAGAAAAATTGAAACATTAAGAAGTCTGGGCCTATCGACACTGTCCCAGTTAAACAAATAAGTTTCTAGATTTCTTTTCAGTCTTAGATTTAATTTTTAGTGGTTTATGAAGTCCAGTTATTAAATAACCTGAGTCTTCAATTGCGCAG
>JABUQX010123329.1:10000-46739 GCA_015478945.1 Trachelipus rathkii
ATATTAAATAATTATGTCATCATCATTACAGCTGCGTTTCCAGAAGCCCGACTGCAGCTCGGGCGGGCACAAAGGCGAACATGCATCGTTTCCAGAGCCCGTTTGCGCACTTCTACGTCACGTAAACGTCACAGTCAGTCGCCCGTTGTTAAATCCTCGATTTCGGGAATTAATAAACGAGCGGAAGAATACTTCGTTTACAAACAAATCTTTTTACAAAACATGTGTCGGAAATGGCTTGCCAAAATTTTTTAATATTTTAATTAACTTTTATATTAAAGATACTAATATATCGTATCATTTCATAAAATAGATACATATAAGTATAAGAGTATTGTTTACAGTTGTCAGCTGATCCGACGGGCGCGCTCGGTCGTTTCCAGGTACTCAAATTTCCTGTTCTCTAATTGGTTAGTGTAATTTTTTTTCAATTCGAAGCATTTCCGAGTCTATTTTGCACACGGGCTGCACTCGGACTTCTGGAACAGCAGCTTACATTTTTGTGTATTTTTTTAATGTCTGATATATTACTAGATTAAAACGTTTCTATACTTACTGTACATAACTGACAATTATTATAATTATTATTATTAATTTTTTTTTTTTCAGACTTTTAGGTGCTTTTTCTGTTCCAGAAAAACATATTAAAAGAAACTTGGTAAGTTAAGCATATTCATTTCAATTATATATATATATATATATATATATATATATATATATATATATATATATATATATATATATATATATATATATATATATATATATATATATATATATATATATATATATATATATATATATATATATATATATATATATATATATACAGGGTGATTCAAAATTATGGTAAAAAATTTTTATATATATATATATATATATATATATATATATATATATATATATATATATATATATATATATATATATATATATATATATAAATATATATATATATATATATATATATATATATATATGCCATTCACTATCATCTTTCTGATTTTATTTTGATATAGCTGAATGAAGTTCTTTTTGGAGTTATCTCAATCTTGGAAAATTTAACTACTACACACACTACCCGCATAACATCATATATATACCTTCCCTAACTGTCCTGTCGTCTCGCATATTGTAATATTATAAACATTCTAGGTTTAATAACATAAGGAGTAAATTTCCTTCAAGATCATGTACCATGTTACAAATTGTTATTAGAGGGAAAGGGGGGGGGAGAAGAGAAGAGGAAGTTTCCAATGCGTAGGATATGCTGTTCTGGTTACAGAAAGTTTTTACATTCACTTCAATGTATTTGGGGATCTCATCATCCTTTTCTGAAGGGATATTATATATATATATATATATATATATATATATATATATATATATAGATGTATATAGTATATATATATATATATATATATATATATATATATATAATATATATATATATATCTCTACTTTTCTGTTTCAGTGCATGCTATGCACCTTACCTCCAGTCATGAGGAGAGAAGTGGATGATATATATATATATATATATAAATGTGTATATATATATATATATATATATATCTATATATCTTTTTATATATATATATATATATATATATATATATATATATATATATATATATATAAAGGTGTATAGCAGGAGTGATGGACGGGCTTTTGTGAGGGGGTATAGTGCTCCACCTGGGCCAAGGGATGAACTCATTGATGATCTACCATAGTGAGGGTCCATCGCGGTCCCATGAAGCTCTAGGGTGGATTTTTTGACTGTGACGAGTTCTCACTAATTAATGGTACAGAGGGGGCGGTAAGGCTGGGCTTTCTGATCTTGTCATATCTTCTACTGCTTTTCTTTCCGATGCAAGCTACGCACCTTACTCCCAATCTTGTGAAATAAAAAGGAGGATGAAGAAGAATATATATATATATATATATATATATATATATATATATATATATATATATATATATATATATATATATATATATATATATATATATATATATATATATTTTTTTTTTTTTTTTTTTTTCTTCCTCCTCCCTGCATGTACCCAGGTGTGGGTAGTGGTGCACAACATGCACATGAAACAATAGTTAAGTAGGAAAGCCTCCTCATACCGTTAAGTGCGTGCCCATCACTGTCAGAAATCCACCTTAGGACTTCACAACACTTGGACAGACCCCACTGTGGTATATCATCAATGTTAGGGTTCATCTCCTGGGCCAGGCCCAGGCCCACAACCATGCTACCTCACTAATACGCCATTCATTTTCTTATATTATCCACCATTCTTCTTTCTTGAACCAAATTCATATTCCTTTCTTTCAGACACTCCTTTACTGACTCAATCCATTTTTTCTTTGGTCTCCCAGCCTGTTGATTTCCAACACAAACACACACACCTCCATATATCCGCTTAACCAACTAACTATCATCCAATCTTTCCATGTGATATATATATATATATATATATATATATATATATATATATATATATATATATATAGCATATAGTAGTATATATATATATATATATATATATATATATATATATATATATATATATAGTAATAAGTCAGAATCGAGGGGGCTCATGGTAGGGTTTTCTTAATTGAATTGCAGTTTACTATATTGAATAGGGTTCTGTCCCAGACAGTCATTGTAAGAACTTAAAACTATATATATATATATATATATATATATATATATATATATATATATGAATAGATATATATATATATATATATATATATATGTATGAATAGATCCGTAAAACAACATCCATAACTATATATATATAAAATATATATATATATATATATATATATATATATATATATATATATATATATATATATATATATATATATATATATATATATATATATATATATATATATATATATATATATATATATATATATAGTTTTAGTTCTGGAGTGAGGGGACCTGAGTTGTTTTAGGTAAGAATGTTGGTATTTTCTTCATTTCACCAAAGTTTTTTAAAAGGGTTTTAATTAATTGTTTTATTTAACCATAGAGTCTGAGTTTTTAAGAAGACTCCTCTACTTTATCTTGATATATATATATATATATATATATATATATATATATATATATATATATATATATATATATATATATATATATATATATATATATATATATATATATATATATATATATATATATATATATATAATATATATATATATATATATATATATATATATATATATATATATATATATATATATATATATATATATATATATATATATATATATATATAATATATATATATATATATATATATATATATATATATATATATATATATATATATATATATATATATATATATATATATATAGCATATATATATATATATATATATATATATATATATATATATATATATATATATATATATATATATTAGACCAACTGGGAAGGACCACAGCAATCAAGTGGCATGTTTTGTCGGCTGAACTTGAGATACAATTGACCTGAATGGAGGACCTGAAAACACTTACAAATGTACTTTGGAACAAACTGAAATTTTGAGGAAAAGGAAAAGGAGAGGCAGCAAGAAAAAGGGAGATTGATAAACAAGTAGCTCTCCTTCGCTATGATCTAAAAGAGGCACAGAGGAAGGTAATTCATAAGTTTGTTTATATTTTATATATATATATATATATATATATATATATATATATATATATATATATCAGTATATATATATATATATATATATATATATTATATATATATATATATATATATATATATATATATAATTCCTTTGTCGTTAGATTCTAAAGATAAATGCTTAAAAATTTTATGTATAACAGATTGAAAATGAAACTGAAAACCGTAGAAAATTTGATGGTCTTTACCAGGAAGTAAAGAAGAAGCTAGAGGAGGAACAAAATAAAAGGATAAGAGACCAACAAAATCTTGCTCAGTCTGGTGAAAGAGCAAACGTTTTGGAAAAAACTGTGAGCCATTATTTCTGTTTTTGTCTTTGTGCTATTAGAGTTGTTTAATCTTTTTTGAAGAATTGAAAACCTATTTTAAAGTATATATTTGGTTAATTATGGATAAATTTCTGGATAGTTTTTCTACGCACTCTATTAATATTTTTCAATATGCGTATCCTTGGAAATTGTTAGTTCTTGTTTTTTTTTATTAGATGAAGGAACTTCAAGATAAATTGCAACAAGAAACTGAGAATAGCACGAAACTCCGTAAATCCCAAGCAGAAATGAAGATTTCTCTTAAAAGGCAAGAGAATCTGGTTTCTGAATATGTTGAAAAAATTAACTCTCTTATTAACGCTCGCGATGTTCTGGAAAGGGAAAAGGTATCCCTGCAGACACAACTTGATGCATTAAAAACTAGTCAATCCAAGCAGGAGGATTTAATGTCATATGCCGAAAATAAGACCAAACAGCTGCAAGAAAAGGTTGGGCTCTCTCTCTCTCTTTTTTTTTTATCTTAAATAGTTTTTAATGTGCAATTAGTACATTTGTAATTAAAAATAGATTTAAGTTATGGACGTGTTTTTTTAACAAATTTCAGTTGGATATTGCAATGGCTCGAGAGGCTGCTTCTGCTACTGAAATGAAGCAGCTGTTTGAGAAGTGCTTGGCTCTCGAGAAGGAAAAGACCTCCTTCGAGTTGGAATTGAAGGCAGTGACATCAAGATATGAGCAGGAAACTAAAGCTTTAAAAGAAGTTGATATTCTTGATGCTAATCATGGCAACCAGATTAATGAAACATCGGCTAAATTCAATAGTAAGGATAGATGACAAACTCGGATATTCGTTTTTAATTGTATACTATGGCGATAATTTTTTTTTTGTGAGAAAGTTTTGAATTTTTATATTATGCTTTAATATCCTATATTGGTTCATGTTTATAATAGTGTGAATGAAGGTTAATATTTTTTCTAGATTTGGATATTTTTTTTATTTATATAAAATATTTTTTTCATTGTTTTTATATATGAGTAATTTTCTTCAGCGTAAGGAAATTTTTTTTTTTTGTAAAAGAACTTTATGACGAAACCAATATAATTTTTAAATAATTGAAATGTATGAAATATTGCTAAAAGTATATTACATCAAAACCTCCGATGAATGAATGGATGACGTAAAAGTGGCAATTATTTATTAAATTAAAAAAAATTAAGGTCTCATACTGTCTTTGACTTGTACAGTTTTTTCTCTTCCTTTCTTATTCAACATATTGGATCGTTAAGATAAACTTTGTTCAAAAGAATATTGTCTTTCCAGGCTTTCAAGATCGCCTCAATTCTGAGAAAGCGAAAAGGCAACAACTCGAAAGTGTTTTACAAGAGAAGGAGAGGCAGATCTCTTTGATGAACGTTGACTTTAAGCAACTTCAGCAGAGAGTTTCCAAAATGGAAGATGAAAGTAGGCAAGAAAAAGAAAAGGTTTGTATTATTATTATTATTATTATTATTATTATTATTATTATTATTATTATTATTATTATTATTATTATTATTAATATTATTATTATTATTATTATTATTTTGTAAAATCTACTTGGAATATAAATGTAATATTTATATATTTAGGTCAACACATTGCAAAAACAGTTAGAAACAGATACCGAAAGGAGGTGTGCTCTCTCCACAGAACTTCAGGAATTACTATCAGAGGCGAGTAAATAATTATATAGTAGCCCTGTTGTTAT
Organism: Trachelipus rathkii; assembly: GCA_015478945.1. NCBI lineage: Eukaryota > Metazoa > Arthropoda > Malacostraca > Isopoda > Trachelipodidae > Trachelipus > Trachelipus rathkii. The sequence continues at coordinate 15,742 of JABUQX010123329.1, forward strand.
TATGTTGAGTTTTCTTATTATTAACTAGCCACCTGGGTTGGTTAGTTATAATTAATCCATGCTCTTAAGGCTCAATAGGTTAATTGTTATTATCTCATTCAATTAATTGTTTAATTTTTTTTTGTAGAATAACCTATTAAAAACGAGAGAAAAACAACTTCAGCGAGATCTTGAAGAATTAAAAGAAACAAAGTCAGGATTGGAAGAAGAGGTTATCAAACTCAAGACTCAGAAATCTGTTGATGATGTACAAAGTAAAGAACTTCAAGATACACTCGAAGCAGAACAGTACTTTGCGGTATTTATTATTATTATTATTATTATTATTATTATTATTATTATTATTATTATTATTATTATTATTATTATTATTATTATTATTATTATTATCATTACACTGTCGAAAATGATACTATCTTAATATACCGTATATTTGATTGCTACAAAAAAAATTATCTAGTATGCAGATTTAAATATACAAATAATAAAGATTTTATAATTGTAGCATAATATTATAATACTATTTCATTTCCATTATGCAGTATATTATTAACCTCTACATCAGTATAATATAGATAGATGTTCAATAACTTTTATATTTTCTTCAGACTTTGTATAAGACTCAAGTTAAAGAACTTAGAGAAGAATTGGATGAGAAGAATGTGGAACTGGCCGAATTATCAGAAGCAAAAGGCAATTTAATGGAGCAGTTGCAGGTAGCCTTGCAAAGGGCTGACTCTGAAGCTTTGGCTAGATCTGTGGCGGAAGAGACTGTCGCCGAATTGGAAAAGGAGAAAACTGTTAAAGAATTGGAAATTAATGATGTTCTCTCTAGACATTCCAATGATATCAACAGTAAAGAAAACATCATTTCGTCGGTTAGTATATATTTGGGTTTAAGCATTATTATTTAAACTAGAACACCAGTTTTATTTTATTTTAAGAGTCGATGAACAAAAGGGGATATTAATAATAAAATTTATTTCATTAGGAAATTTTTATAATTAGCTTGGAAAAGTATTATAATGCTAATTTACATTATCTTAAATTCTTTGTTATCTCTATTTCAATCTGTGTTGCTCATTCATAAAGATATTTTTTTATGTGGTTGAAGAGGGAGATATTTATTAAATGAATTAAATATTTTTCTGTTCTCTTGTATCACGTGTGTGTAAAACTGTTTTCTTTTATAATAAAATTTCTACACATTTGCTAACCTTATTGTTTGTATATTTCATATATAGTTAAAAGAAAAAGAGGAAGAACTTTTAAGTGAAATGGAGAGCTACAAAGCCAGAACTGATGAAATGAATAACAGACTAAAAATAGCTGAAGCAGGTATGTTATAAGTGATCTTTATATATATAAAGACCAAGGATTGGTAGAGAGATTTGACAGGGTGTTTGAAAGGAAGGGTTTGAAAATAAACGTAGATAAGAGTAAGGTTATAGTTGTGAGTGAGGACAGTCCTCGGTGTGAAGTTCATGTTAGATGGTGAGCAGCTGGAACAAGTGTCTGAGTTTAAATATTTAGAATATATGTTGGATAAAAAGGGAACGAATGATCAGAGTGTAGTAGGAAAGTTGTGAATGGTGGGAAGGTGGCTGGTGCAATTACATCGTTGGTGGATGTAAAAGGACTAAGTCTTGAGTGCGCTAGGGTCTAACATGAGGGTATGTTGTTACCTGCGTTAATGTATAGTAGTGAGACTATGATCTGGAATAAGAGGTGTAGATCTAAAGTACAATGTGTTCAGATGGACAATCTTAGGGGCGTGTTAGGTGTGAGAAGAATTGATAAAATGAGGAATTAACGTATTAGAGAGTAGTGTGGTGTGAAGAAAGGAATAAATGAGAGAATAAATGAAAATACGTTGAGATGATTTGGTCATGTGGAAAGGACGGATGATAGTCGGTTGGTTAAGTGGATGTATAGTGAGGAGCCTGTTGGGAATCGGCCGGCTGGGAGCCCGAAGAAAAGTGGATTGAGTCAGTAAAGGAATGCCTGGAGGAGAGAAATGTGAGTTTGGCAGAGGCGAGAAGAATGGTGCACAATAGGAGTGAATGGCGGGGTTTTGTAAAGGGGTATGGTTGAGCCCTACCTGGACCAAGGGATGAACCCCACGTTGACGAGATGCCATAGTGAGGGTCCGTCGTGGTTCCGTGAAGCTCTAGGGTGGATTTTCTGACTGCGACGAGTTCTCTCTAATAGGTATAGAGGGGGCGGTAAGGCTGGGCTTTCTATTCGACTTGTGTCATATTATACTTCTTTTCTGTTTAAGGTGCATAGCACGCACCTAATCCCCAGGCTTGGGGAAAAAAGGTAGATGATAATGATAAATACCAATTATTTTCTTACAGAGCGTAAGAAAGCCCTTGACGAGAGTCAGGAAGATGTGGAAAAACTTACAAAACAGTTGAAATCAGAACAAGTGCTTAAAATGCAAGCAGTAAATAAGCTTGCTGAGATTCTTCAACGAAAGGAGAACCTTCCAACTAATCGTAAAGGAAAACCAATCTCTTCAGACTTGAAAAAGAAAGAAAAAGAATGTAGAAAACTTCAACAAGAAATTACTATGGTTAGTTGGAGTGATTTATGGTCACTTACATTAATGATTTCTATTAATTTAAAGTTAATCCTTGGAACCATTTATGGTCGCTTACATTAATGATAACTGTTAATTTTAAGTTAATCTTTTTTACTCTTGTTTCTGTTATAGAATTTAAAAAATTTTGTCTAGTTAACATTTCTTTTATTAGGTTTTAGTTTATCTTATCTTGATGATGTAGGTTCATTGAAATTAATAAACTAATTATAGGAGATATTGCTCTGTATTCATTAATATTTCTTTATATTACTTGATATTTGTTTTCAAAATATATCCCGCCATAGTCTTTGTTATTACCTGGAACAAAAATTTTTCATATCCTATTAATTCTGGGTTATCATTTAGTTGAAATTTTTATATTTTCCATTTATTATTGTTATTAATTTGTGAATCCCCCCGCCGAACATATCCACCTTGAAGTGTTGGGCCGCCTCAGATACTATTTTCGAATCGTATCTGCTGAAGCATATTTTTATACTTTTGTTAATTAAGTTTCTTCCTCATTTTGCTTTGGGATTTTTCTAAATTCCCCTTATGGTTTACTGTTTATTATTATTATTATTATTATTATTATTATTATTATTATTATTATTATTATTATTATTATTATTATTATTATTATTATCATTTTTGTTATTCTTCTTGTTATATTATTATTATTATTATTATTACTGTGATTATTTTTGTTATTATTATTGATTCTTATTTTAATTTCCTTATTCTTATTGATTTTTGTATGTCATTTTTTTTTCTTTTTCTTTCTTTCTTTTTTTATGCATACCGTTCTTTTTCCTCATCCTTTCCCAACTAATATTCCTTCTCCATTTTCTGTGCATTCTATCAAACGTATTCCTAGTCTTTCTTATTGGAGTCATATCCCGTTCCCTCCTGAATCCTGGTAGCTTTGGAGCTGATGTTCCTGTGTGTATCTTTTGTCTATCTTGTCCATACAGGTCAAAAACTGATTATTTTTGCCATTCTCTGTTCCACCAATTGTAGGGAACCCGAACCTTGGCTAACCACTGAGGAGGCTATCCGTACTTGGGTATTAGATCTTGGACTTCGCTTGCCGTGCCGTGTGGTGCACGGTTATTACTTTGTCAACTTTGGGCCCGTCGCTGAGTTTCTGGGAGACTTTTCCGAGGCCACTCCCACAGTCCACCCTACCGGGTGGGGCTCCGTGGAGGGAGTCTTTTAAGCTCTGGGTGTACGATGAGCTCAAAACTTTTTTATATATTCATCATCGATTTTTATTGTATTTGTGCTTATCTATGAAGTGTAGTTGTTATGGGAGAATTTACTTCATGATAAAATCAAAAATGAAAAATAAGGTTTTAAAGAAAGGCTGACCTCTCACTGGCCATCTCTCGGCCAAGGACCAAGTTTAGAATCTTTGCACCCTTTTTGATGAGCTGGTTGGCACTTCTTTCCCCAGTATACAGTCCTAAACAGTGGCTATATTGCTGAGACCCTCCCTTCTCGAACAGAAAAGGCTGTGATGACTTCTACTCACAAAAAGTTGGCTCAAATTATACACCAAACACCCCAGGAGATCCCGTTCCTGGACAATGTCAACATGGTCAAAAGCCACTACAATTACGCTCTCCGACCCACTTTCGGGGATTCACCTCTGATCCTCTTTATTTTTATTTAAATTCCGCTACGTCTCAACTACTGACGACTGGTAGCCACCTTGTCCTCAGTGACGCATTGGAAGCAGCTCTCCGTACTGATGAGATACGTGCCGCCTCCAGAACGCAGAGCCAAGTACTGGCTTCTCTTTCCCGTTTTTGGGAAAATCCCAATCATATCCAAACCAGACGATATTCGTACTACATCAAAAGGTACTTTATACTCTCCGGAGTTCCGTTCTTATACAACGGAAGATATCCTTCCTCATCTTCAGTGAAGAAACATGGCGATCAGATATGTCTATCGGTTACCCCTTCAATGTTAAACCATCGTTTTCTACTTACCATCAGTGTACCATTTCCTCTAACCAAAGTTAAAATAGGTTTCACTATACACAAGGTCAGGACTTAAATATGCTTTCCGAGGAGGTGTTTCAAATGCCAAAAATTTGGCCACCCTAAAAAATGCTGTAGATCCTCACTAACCATTTCACAATGTGGAAGTCTTTCCACATCATTATCTACTGAAACAGAAAGCCTCCACCGATGCTGTCCGCAGCTCTTTTCTAGTGTCTGGCGTTTCCCCCACTTCACGTTGATGGCATAGGTGGTGAACCTCGTATCGCCAACACGATGAGCCAAGATCTGGCTCACTCTGACTCTTCCTATCATTGCCTCTAGATTAGTGGAGTCTGCAACAGAGAATATGGATTTCTCTCTGGCCCTTATTTTCTGAGACGATTCGGTCGTAGATGTAGGATCAGCTTCTAGTATACCTCACCGACTCCGTCACATATCTCTTCTTTGGAACATTGCCCTGCCCCCTGAATTTGGGACACTTTCAAGTGGGGAACGGTGGATTCCTCGTAACCTTCCAGAAAAGCATTTTCAACCCCCCAAAGATACTTAACCTATCACCATAAGAGTTATAGACATCTGTTGAATAACCATCGCATTTTCCACCATTATGGCTAAATTCTTCCAATAGTATTGCCACAGCTACTATTCTTACTCTGAAGAGTTAGCCAGACTTATTTGAATTTCACCTCCCAAAGGCTATCTGTCTTTAAGAGATTCAGCTTCATGGACGAAATTTTCAGCAACCTTCAGGATACAGGGATCCTCTTGTGTCTACCCATTTTGGACCTAATGAGAGAGGGGGAGCTGCGATCCTCCATGAGTCGGTCCCTTTTACTCCCCTACTTTTTCGAACAGACTTGCATGCTGTAGCAGAGCGAAGCCATTTGGACCCTACTATAACGCTGCGTTCCCTCAACCTCACTCCTAGCTGCCAGCACATCAAAGCAGATCTTGTCAATCTGTTTCCGCAACTTTCACAACCTCTCCTCGTTTTGAGAGATTTCAAAATACGCCATCCGCTGTGGGGAGGCCATTTTACGTCTCTTAAACGCAGATTGGCTGATTGAATGTATACAAAAGCTCTCTCGGAGATGCTTGAACACTAACTACCAACGCATGAACGTTTTGACACCCGTTCTTTTACTTGCGTGGATATCTACTTTTGCTCCTTTTCCATTCTCGATATGGAGATATGACCGCGTTGGGCATTCTTCTGGCAAGCTGCGGAAATACTTTTCCTACCCTCACTGGACATCTTCTCGACGCCTGTTAATATTTTCCGGTTTTTCATGCCTACAATTCTGAGGCTAGCATTCCTCGCTCTGCTACGCCAAAGTGATTTTGGGATTGTGTCCAGGCAAATCGAGAAGAACTGAAAACTACATAGATCCTACAAATGGCTACCAACCCAGTCCAACATGATCTCATTCTCGTATCAATAACAGGAGGACTATGAGGCATTACTTCCGTACTTACCTCTCTACCGTCAAGTAATCCACGTCTTCGAATTCAGCACCAATCGTTCTTAAACCCTCCAAGACATATACAACGTGATAACCATACCGAACGAATTGGGTTCACATTGCAACTTGTTCCAGTGGATGCAGATACAAAACAAAAATCCGTTCTGATCGTCTTTTGGCACATCCTCCTGACATTTTGGTACCCCCTTGGGGAAGACATTCCTTATAACCACCTTTTTACAGAGAGTGAATTCCGGAAGGCCCTCGGGGAGTGCAAGGATGGAGCGCTGTAGCCGGATAGCATTTTCCGCTCATATGGCAAATATCACACATCGTCCTCATTTCCAAACTTCGAGAGAGGCCTTTTTAAACAATAAACAACAAAAGGTTGTGGCCGCATTCTTTGGCTTTGAGAGGGCATAGGATTCCACATGGAGATTGGCTGTTCTCCAAAAGCATCATTCATTGAGCCTGAGATGTGCGCTTTCTCTTTTTTTTTTCTCCAAACCCTGATGATCAACAGGTACTGTGTAACTCTTGTTTTCACTAGAGTCTTTTCTACTTGGAAGAAGGGGTGTCGCAGGGTAGTGTCTCCAGTGTGATACTCTTAGTACTGGAATTCAATGAAGTGCTCTCCAATTTCTCCAACCCAGTCCGGTGCTCCATTTATGTGGATAACCTGGCAATATACATCACTGGAGCCAAACTTTCGTATATGGAATGTTATCTGCAACTGACCACTTGGTGCGATGCACAGGGTTTTTTCTTCACCAAAAACCCTAACCCTGCTTTTCCGCCGGATAAACGACGGGGTGGCTGAGAAGATCTCCCCCCCTCCCTCCTCTTTCATCGTTAATTCTCTACGGCTTCCACATTAAGGTAGAACCATAGGTTAAGGTTATGGGCATAAATTTTGATGAGCGACTGTCCTATCTTCCGCATAACCAGCAAATGAATTACAAGCTGGTTCTTTTTCATCACCTCTCTCTCTCTTTTAGCTTTGGTGAGATTAAGGTTGAGCTACGGATGTGCCATATATGGCCAGACTTTTAAATCTTACTTACGCCTCCTGTACTCCATCCACAATGAAGGTCTCCATATTGCTGCAGGAGCTTTCCGTTCTTCGCCTAAGGAGAGGCAGGTGTTATGCCCATGTCTCTGAGAAGGGAACACCTCATGTGTTCCCTGTGCGTCCGATTAAATTCCCACACCCTTAGTTCTGATTTCCATCCTTGATATAGTGGCCTTTCGCCTACCCTTTTGGCCATTTACATCAGTAGTAGTTGATACCTTAGAATACCTCCAGATTCCACTTCGAGCTGTTTTAACTTACTCTTATGAAAATTACATTGAACTGTGGTTTTATCCATGGATATTTATAAAGACGTTATTGTCGAATTCTGACCGCCATTCCATCCTCCATGTCGTCTTCTCTTCCTTCAGGCAAGTCACCCTGACTCAATGATTTGTCTTTACTGATGACTCCAAGACAAAGGATGGAGTGGGAACATCGGTTATATTTCTTGACTGCACTTTTGTTCCCATACTCTGCCTTCATGCTCATCTATTTTTATGGCAGAGCTAGTGGCACTACTACTAGTAATTTCTAGGATTCTCGTTCTCAACGGGCTTGTCATCGCCACAATTTTTTTCAGATTCTTAGAGCGCACTTTTTTTCATAAAGAAAAGATCCTTTAGGCCACTTGGTTTCCATTATTCCTCTATTCTTATGCCAATTCTATGCCCGAAAAAGTTTTGCAATTCTGTTAGGTTGCCTCACGTATTGGTTGCGGGTAATAAGCAAACTGGTGGGGCAGCAGTTCAGGTGGCGACTTCCTGTAAATCCAGCAACTCATACCTCTCTCGGGAAATTTAAATGGGACTTCTCCCCACAAACGACTCCTAAGCCTCCATCAAAAGTGGTTTCGAGAACTGCGGGAAAAACTGTTGGAGTCAAGATCTGCTGGGTGCAAAACTCTGTTGGTGAAACCCCTGTTGAAAAGTTGGCCTCAGCTCGCTTGTGCCGAGAACGGGAGATGGCACTGACGAAACTTAGAATCTTGCACACTAATTTGACACACGGATACCTCATATTGAAGGAAAATTTCTCACCCTATCTGTTTTGACAAGTCTACACACTCCCACACCTTTCAGTCCACCATATCTTGATTGACCGCCCTACATTAGCGACACCACATAGGAGTTACTTTCATGCAATAAGCTTTATTCCCTATGGGAATCGGCTTTCCTACATTTTAGCTGAATCTCCACACTTTCGATCGGACGTAATTTTTGCGTTCTTACGGGAACTGAACTTACTCTATAAGACGTGACAAATCTATATTAACACTACATTTCGTAATGTCTAGGTGCAGACCTTTATGTAGGTTTCACACTAGTATAGACGCTTTTCAGTATAGGAACTTAAAGAAAAAGAACTATTGGTGAATTAAAAAATACCAGAACCTTCCACTAGTTTGCAATATGATATTTATAGCTGTTTTTGGCATTCAACATACTGAGACATAATTATTGATATTTTGGGCAGAGAATTGAAATAAATAGTAAAAAAAGTATTAAAATTAGCAATATTTATCTTTTATTTATATTATTAGCAAGTAGGGGGAATTTTCATTGCTCTCCCGATCCTGGAACCCTTGGAGTTCTCCGAAACGCCTCCATTTTTTTAGCGCTGTCGAAATCATATATACGTTTAACTCGGAGAGAGAGTTCACTTTTGTAAGAATAAATAGTTGTAGTTATGGGGTAAATGGATGGCTTTGAAACTTTAGTTAGCACCTACGGCCTAGGTTTAGAACACCTAAGCTGCTTAATCTGTCTATATTTCGTTTAAGGGGTAAACGTGAATCCCTATTGAATACTTCGTGTGAGTCCTACTAAATCTGGATCGGCAGGGAGATATATATGAGAGCTGTAACTGGACCTTCTATAATCTCCATTCTAGCTTACAGGGCGCTCGAGAACGCCCATTTTACAATATTCGAGGGGAGTAGCTTCCTGCCTCCTGTTCAGGGCGTGCTATAAAAATCTCATTCGCGGACGTTTCTCTAGGTTTACTGGGGCCTCAGAACCTCGGGAAAGTCCCGTACCCTTCCAGAAAATGTTAAAAAAGTTTTTACGGTCCTCACACAGATCTTGATTAAGTAAGGGCACGTGAAAAGGAAATCAAAAACCATTGGGATCCTCTTTTATATAAGATTTCCTCCGAACACCACACAACACCCACCTGTTGTCACCAACCGCCACTGGGATCCTTTTTGGATCAAAGAATACCCCCATGTGTCGCATGGGTATTGGCTTATATGCTTTTGGTGGATGACACAACCAATTTGCAAAGCAAGGTACTCGGAGGTGGCACTTTGCCGGGATCGTGAACCCTTGGCTGTCAGTTTCCCCCCCTACTGTTTAAGAACGTAAACCTATACTGATGGGCGTAAACAACACGTTAGTGAACAATAGAACACTCAGCCTTCATGATCTTTAATACACCAACCTTAAAACGACTTTAGCGACAAACCCTATCACCTCATAACCATCGCACTACCTTAACAAGTCCACTAACCTACTTACCCTAAATTACCTACACCTACTTTTTAACCGAGAGTCACCCATCTATAAATAACAAATGTTCCAATACAAACTAAGATTAATGAACGCTAAAATAATTACAGTCACTCAGAGTAAATAAGATAATATATAATTTATAAAATAAATTATGGATTTCAGTAATTTTAATTGACCAAAGTACAAAATGAGTATTATATTTTTTAATATCATATAATTTTATAATATAATATTAATATTAATTATATATACTATATCTAAAGTATATATATATTATTACTTATATTATTAATATTATAATATAGGTTAAGTTTAATTTCTAGCTGACGGTCACTACCTACTTTCATCATTTTTACCACCTTATTATATCCCATTCACATTATTAGAGGCTCTCACCTTCAATCTGGAAGGTTGGGTTGGGGTATCATTGCTAGTATGAGTACTTATACCAATGTGACCCCTTTGGATTCGCCACATCCCTCTTATAGCGTACCTTACCTAACCTATAAACCCAAACATTCTCTATCAACTGATACTACAGTACTTTTAACTACATTACACTACAACTAATATATATATAATATATCCACTATGGAGATAACTTGTGTTAACTACTCTCTTTTATCAACCCTAATATAAATATATATAGTATATATATTAGTAACTACACAAGACTCTTACGTTTTAAAAAAAATAAGCACAAAAAAATGGAGGGTATAAAACCACAAATTTTAAGATTACAGCCACCCGATTAGTCTCGAAAAAGCCGGCTTCCAAAAAATAACCCTATACAGGACCTCTCCCCCCTTTTCACAAACACATATCATGGTGATGTTTATATGACCGAAGCCAGGGTCAAAGCCGTTAGAGAACTGATAGAAAGTCAAAACCGAAGAAATTGCGGGGCCCTAGTACTCGTACTAGCCACACAATGAAACATCTTACTCAATCTGGTTAAAGAGTCCATGCACCTTCTAGAACGGCTTGTGGAAAGGCCATTGAATCGTGCGTGAGCATGTTTGATCATCACTCGGTTTATTACCGGACTTCAAATTTATGAGACAACCCATTCCAGGGAATGTACCCCGCCTTCAATCTTAAGGCCTTTTCATTCTCCGCATTTTTTCCACAACACCTTCACACAATGTATATAATATCTCAGGACACTTCTAGGGTCCGGTTATTTTGACTTTCCTCCTTTTAACGACCGAAACACATCCGCCTTACTTATGCTTCCCTTTTTCTTAACCCTATTAACTCCTCTGATATCTCCTATCCGCCGCGCTTACTCTCTTTTACCTTCATGTTTTATTTGCCCTTCCACCGGTGTTCTCTGGACATTTGATAAACTGCTTCCTTTCTCCCGCGAGATTAATCCTCCGCGTTCGGTTTCACAAAATCAAATCCTCAATATATAACTGTCCATTCTCAACTGCTTTAACCCAGAACCTAACACATTCTCTTTATTTTTAATATCGACAAGAAGTAACACCCACATTTTTTCAAGCTAGACGAGCCGGGCGCGGACAATAACGGCCTCCTAATCATTCAATGAGGGCTTCTACCCCTAACTTGAGGGGTAGACATTAATCTCAAACCATATCACGGATTTCCACGCTACGCACATAGAGTTATAGATAACAACACTTACTCAAAGGGAGGTGAGCCATTTTAACTATGGATTACATCTGCCGCCTCTACCTGAAATTCGGGAGAGCTCCACGGTGAAAGTCGAACATTATTTCAGTAATCGTGTTAATAACATACCCTCTGTCTACACCGTCCAAAAATTGGACCTAAAAATCGAAAAAATCTCCTCCGACAAGCATCAACCAATACATCGAAATTAAAACTCCTTAATGGAAAAACACATATCGTATTTCATCGCACACCCCTTGTCATTTATTTTCCACTAAGAAAATCTCATAAGTATCACAATTGTTAACGAGCGGGAATATCTATATCTATACCTCTCATCCAATACCGCGTCGGGCCCTATTACAGCGAACTATGATGTTTTTACAGCCATTCTTAATATAAAACAGTGCAATGGGAAGATTGAATTACCACGAAAGGAGTGGCTAATTAAAGATAAGACAGGTTTATATGAATTGGGGCCCCGCCCTTATCCAGGGAACCCAATAGTGCGCAATGGCTGCTTACGCCTATTGTTCGTTAAGGCGTTCACCTGCCGCCTTCGTTACCTTTCAATGGGGTGTAAGAAATATGCACACAACAAAAAAAGCTTTCACGACATTGCTTTTGCTCGCGCCACTTCATGGATCTTTTTTTCCTTAGAAATCTCTGATTTCAACATTACTTAGTCCCTTATTCCTCTGGCGAATCTTAAATCCTCTTTTTGCTCCTACCTGCGGAGGTATGCCATCCGATCATATTTTCGGATACAACCCTGCACTGTAATTCCCCCCGGTAACCAAGGCGCGGCCAAGGACAATCACAGTCCCTCGACAGGGTCCTGGCCCTCCTTCATGGATTTTTTATATCCCCGGCCGGGGGAAACCTTTCCCCGCACTTAGAAAATCAAGAGAAGAGAGAATTCCGATAAAACTTTGCCCGTGTAAAATTCCTTCTTATCTACACCCCCATCGGAAAATGAATCACTACTTTTGGTGGGCAAAGAAGGGGGTCTACCCCGAAATAGCTCTGTGGCGGAAGAGGCTGAGAGTCTTCGATGTGTTATTCTCCCTCTCTTGGGTCCCCTGGATCTTCTCCATGGAGGCAGTGTACCCGGTGCCCAGAAATAAGTATTCCCTGTTCATTGTACCTTATATTTTTGACTAAAACCTTAACGAAGATAAATCTAAGATTAACGAAACCTTTGGTTTTTGACAAATTCTAGCGATTTGTCAGTCTTAGTTTGATGAATTTGGGTGTTCATTCGTCACCCTCTCGCGCAACCACGGTAATATAGTGGAGTACAGTAAGTTAAAGCTCACTTGCGCAATTAATCTGGGCTAAAGGGTCTCTTGAAAACCATTGGTGAAGCCTAACTGTAGCATATCTGTGTTTTCATATAGCGTCAAAACCTATACCCGCGCAAGTATGTATACGTTCACTTGGTTCAATGCTTTTGTTTCAGTGCCCGGAAACTATGACATTAGGTGAGTACGGGAGTATGGTGGAGGTATGGTGGTGAATGGACCAGAGATATGGTAGTTACTGATAGACTGATATAAGGCAGGTGTACATGATGTGATACATGATGTGAGCATGTTATAATGGGTAGCGGATAGGAGATGGAATGGTAAGTTATGTTCTTACGATTATAACACTTATTGTGCCCTAGTAAATATTCAATATACGATTAAGTAGTTCTTTTGGGGTCTTTGCGTCGCGGCAATAATTGTTTGCGCGCTTAGTCGTATCAGCTCAAAACAGATTGCACCGCATTATCATTTGGATGTCTGAGCCGCTTATTTCGCCGAGAAGTTTTCTCTGTAGTGAAGAGCAGTTATAATGACGAGTTGAAATTCCCTACTTGGATCGAGAATGGTTAAAATGTTCAGGCCTGAAGGTTTATATAAATGCTGCTGGGAATCAGATAGGCTTTAAGATGAGGAAGCGCGTACATGGTCCTGAAAGCTTTTTTGTACTTTTTACCTCGGAACATGAAAGTAGCGCTGACGAGCGATGTTGTTAGTCCTTATGTTGTTTCTTTACTCTTGTCTTTAAGGTTGAGATTGAGATTTGATCTAAGCATTTTGTTTAAACATGAATGTGTTGTACCGCTTTCCAAAATAAAAGCCTACCCCTATTTATACCTGATATAGTACCATAACTATCTCCCATATCACTATTACTTATCTTTTTTCCAGTACTCCCTTTTCATCCTCACCCACTTTACAACAATGGATACTAGTAACCGACTCCACTTATTTATTTTTCCTCTATTAGGTGACCCCTCATCACATGGATTTTATACGATTCAAGGAATATAAAAGACCAGAAGGGTATTAGTTTGGAGTTGGTTGCCTAGTATATTGGCTTTACTTTCATGAGGTTATATTGACCCAAAAATATTTTTATTATGAAAGATTTTAAAAAAAAGAGTTTTCTTATCAAGTACAGTAGCGAGTATCTTATTTAATTTTCCCCCATTATATTATTTATATACCTTTATCCATTACTCTTCTTTTTTTGATAAATCATTGTTAAATTAAAAGAGTGCGCATACTATATCTTCGTGAGACTCTTTATTTCATTGTAGTCGTCTATTACAATCGTTGTAGTGACTTGAACATATGTCTAGGTTAGAGGCAATTGTAGGTCACTTGGTGTAGGACAGAGAATGTTTATTAATACCTCTTTCTCATCACTTTAAAGAGAGGCACTTTCAATGATTTACCCTGCGCAAAATTGATTTAAGTCCGATAAGTATATAAACCATGCTAAATTATAGAATTCACACAAATTAAATATCCACCATTCTACTCAAGGGATAGTTAGGGCCTTTCATACTTATATATTTTTATTTATCTGTTTAGATTAATCTCTCCATATTGGTGTTTGTTTACTCTATCTAGGCACACAGTCCTGCATACATTCATTATATTGCTATACCTCTGTATTACTCCTACTAGGTATACAATTCCGGTATCTCTTTTAATTGTAGTCACTTACACGAAGAAACACTATCTCGTATAAATCAGGTTCGCCCCACGCTGGCTGAAGGGGTATTAATTTGTTGTTCTGTCACATCAATTACTTCTTTTGCCGATTTATATAATGGTTTTTATTAATATTTTTTTTTTTTTTATGGTATTTACGTCACCGTAAACGATAACTGAGATATTGACGCAGAGAGATGTTTATTGTTTTAAGGATGAAGGACAATGACCCACTCTTATAGATATATCCTAGTCATATAATTCAATATTTGTCGGACACGCCACTGTGTATGGTTTCCCCGAGTTAACTTTTGTTGTATTTATAATGTTTGTAATATTATTTAAAATCTATGTGTTCGTATTTTTTATATTTATTATATATCTCTGTTATGTTTGTGTCTCTGGAGAAATCTGTAATTTTAGGAATTTAACAGACATGCCTATAGGTAGATGATATTCTCACATATAGATTGATACACAGAATTTTGGTTTGATTTTTCAAATTTCAGAGCAGGAGTAAGGTTTTGCAATTGACACTGGTCCGGGATTTGGTTTCATCATATTCTTTATCTATATATTCACACAAGGAAACAAATGTTAAAGAATCTTTTATATCAAGTTTTAACAAAAAAGTCCGGGTACCGAAAATGTTTAAAAACCAAAAGATTTAAGGAATGAAATAACAAAAAAGTCATTAGCAAACTATAGTAAAAACATCCGAAACTGCACGTTCTTAGACCTCAAAAGAAAAAGATTTGCCTTTTTATGTATTTGATAAAATTGGCTTGAAATTAAAGAATTTTTGGGTACATTTTAAGTTTGGCGCCCTAAAATGGGGCTCAGGGAGAAAAAAAATAAACCTCTAAAGTGGATACCTCATCCGATAATCTTTCCCCTAATATTCAACTACTTTAGGCAAATTCGGCCTGTTGCTATCCTCCACCTATTTTACCTTATTTAAATGTTTAAAATATTTAATTCTTTCTAAAGTTATTTTAAGTTATTCTCTCTCAAACGAGTCTAAGAAGGCGTACGGTCTGATGGTATTTTCTTAGTTTGGATTCTTAGAACGTGGTGCTTCAAAGCTTGCCATTCCTTGGTTGTTAAAAAGTCATATCCTTAAAATAAGATGTGACCTTCCTTCTTTTTTTTTTTTTACCACAGTTTCCACGGCTCACAGAGGCAAAGCTTATAACCTGCGAAAAAACTAATATATGTTCACGTTAGCTTGTCGAAAGAAAAAGAGGAGCCCTCTCAACCATTCACAACTAGTCCATCCAACATTAGCAGTTCTGTGCTTTCTAAGGCAGTTTTCCGAATCTACTCGTTAGAAGAAGATTTTGGAACATTCGATTTCCATAATTTAAATAATCTCTGCATCACAAATGTTAGTTTGGCTTTCGTAAGAGCATCTACTGGTGATTTTTCTCCTTCTTTCCTGGTTCTTGTCCTTCCTTTGGCATTTCCGGTGATCCTTGCAATGGCGCTAAAACATATAAAGCTTCAATAAAGTCTGGCACATAGCATTTTGATTCTAAATTTTTCCATATTCGGTATCCTTACTGCTTTCTGTGATCTCTTTGATTTCTTATCCGATCGTTCTATAGGCAACATGTAGACCCACAGTATTTCCATTAAATCTAAATATGTTTCAGGCAGGGTTTCTGCTCTATCTAACTCCCTCATCTCTCCTCTCTATTATACTTTCCCGTTATCATCACTCCTATGCTAGTACAACCCTTTTTGTCATTACTGTTTTTATATTGCATAATGTTCATCTCAAACATAGGTTAGCTTGCGCTAAGAAAGGTGCCGTCTTGGAGAACTAACGGTCTGTTATTTTATTTATTATTTGAATTTCTATTATGAATTGGGAAGCAGTTGTTTTAAAATCATTCCAGTCTTATAATGTCATTTTCACTAAAATATTCGTACAAATAAACATCTCTTTCAAATCACAATGACTTAAAATAGCTTAAACCTTCGCATGTCGTTAATAATTTGATGTTTTTTCTATGTGATAGTTAATTGAGGATTAGATACTTCCTTCCCTTGTAACCAAGCTTCTAAAGGGGCGGGTTGGAACGAGTTACTCTATAAGGGCTAGCAGCAGTAGGTGAAGTAGTATTTGCCCTTAGAATAGTCTTCACGCTAGCCTCCAGTGCTTTGTCCTTAGAGATGTCAGAATGTCGTTCGCCTCTGTTGTGAGTATGCCAATCATCTGGGATTGTTCAGTAACCACTTCTTTAAATGTGGAGCCTAAGTTTTACTATCTAATTCAACTTTGATCATACTCTCTTAATTTAAGACGGTTTCTAGTCGATTCCTCGGACAGGTATTCGTTCCCTACAATGGAATTGTTGTCACTTCATCATTACTAGTGTTGTTTGCAAATGGGCATGCTTTGTTTGAGCTCTGCAAGTCCGCATACCACATCCAATGAGATAGGCTACGTGCTGACAAAGCCTTTTTCTAGTATACTGTCTCATTTTTCGAAAACACTAACCTTAAGTATTTCTCCGACCACAAGAGTGCATTGACTAGAA
This sequence comes from Trachelipus rathkii, assembly GCA_015478945.1. Taxonomy (NCBI): domain Eukaryota; kingdom Metazoa; phylum Arthropoda; class Malacostraca; order Isopoda; family Trachelipodidae; genus Trachelipus; species Trachelipus rathkii. The sequence continues at coordinate 32,563 of JABUQX010123329.1, forward strand.
AGCTCTAAAAAGAACAGTATTTATGAAACTTGACCACCGGTAAATTTGGCCCACACTTCCCTTTATACCAAAGTTGGTTTAATTGCCACCATCGGGTGAGCGACTTTTGAATGTGGACTTTAAGGTGTATCGGCATGGTTGGCTTCGTTATAGAATGACACATTTGGACATTAAATATTGAGTAGCGTTGAAGATAATGGGAGTTTATATAGATCATGGTAGTATAGTAGTAACATGTTCGGATAATATTAGGTTTTAATGAGTAGAGTACGAAGTTAAATTGTATATTATATATAATTTGAGCTGGGTATGAATAGGATAATTATATATAGATATAGTATATTGTATTAATATATATTAGTATCATATGCTATAAGGTATTTCTATTAACAGCAAAAATATTTTTTCATCAGGTATCTCAAAAACTATCATAGCTACAGCGAAAAGGAATACTTGCTTCAATCCAGATGCTGGTCCAATTATAGTGCGGAAAATGTAAAAACAAAAAAAAAAAAAGGAAAAAAACTATCTCTCAAAATCTACAATAGCTCGCGAAAGGAAAACATTTTGGAACCTTGTAAAATTTGGTTAGGAAATGTAAAAAAAAACAATCAATTCAAAATAACTACTCTCTATTTTTTTTTTAGGAGCAAGGGACATATGTTATATATACTTTATTATTGTAAAGTATTACACTGGCAATGTAGGGCTCAGCGACGGGGAAAAGGGGGAGTTACATACCAGTAGGGAGGGCGAAACCCAGCGACACCAATATACCAAGAGTTCGGCGGGGTTCGGAGACCTCCAGAGGGGGATTAGGTCTACCCGATTCGCCCGAGCGAAGAGACCCGATCTGCATCGGTGCGTATCCTTGTATCTTTAGTAACAGAATAAAAAAGCAAAATTATAGAAATCTATTTATTTTAAGAGTATCCAATAAAGTGTCTCTCAATAGGGCTCCATCATTATTACTAATAGATAATTTAAACATATATATGTTTAATGTTTTATTTTTTTATTTAAAGTGGTTTAAGAATTTTACCAAGACTCAAATCGTTCTTAAGAACTCTTTCGCGGCAGCTCAAGTTCGTAAACAATGATTTTTTTTTTTGTTTTTTAACATTTCGCACTAAATTGACCACATGTCCAGCCAATGTATTCTTTCCTTTTACTATTGTAGTATTTTGAGATATAGAATGAATTGAGAATTTTTGCTGTAATGAATACTCTTCCTATATATAATAATATAATTATATTATATATATTAGTATATATATATATATATATTAATATATAAATATATATTATTATATTATATAGTAATTAGATATATAGTATATATAGAATTATATTATATATATATTATTCTATATATATATTAATAATATTATATATAGTATATATATTATATATATAATATATATATATATTATATTATATCTATATATATATTATATTATAATAGATATTATATATTATATTAATATATAAATATATATTATATATATATAATATATAATTAATTATATATATAGTATATACTATAATATATATATAATATATATTATAAATATATATATAAATATTATAATATATATTTACATATATCTAATATATATAAATTAAAGATATATATATATATAGATAATTATTAATATATATAAATATATATATATATAGTAAATCAATATAAATTAGAAGTATGCCCATAGGTTTTAGCTAGAAAAATAAATGATAAAACACTGATGAATAGGACTTTTTTATGAGATTATTGTGGAAGTTGGTTTTTTCTAAATAAATTCCATGGAAGTGTATACCTTTATAATAAATTTTTAACTTGTGTTTACTCTTTAGTATTCGGATGGTATATTTTGTGGTCTATATTAGGAGAGTACAGTGGTATTCCTCATACAGGATTAAAGGTGATAAGATTTGGATAGAATATAATGTTTGTTAATTAGTTATATAAATTGGTTATATGGTTGTTGTGCAAAATAGAATTAGCATTGCCTGATGCGTCCATTACTCCACTTGCACTATCTCCATTATGGTATCTTCTTGTGCTTTCGTTCTCACTTTCACATTCATCTTCAACAACCTGAAAATATATAAATAAAAAAATTTGAAAATAAAAATACTAAAAGTTAATGAAACCCTCACCTTTTTAAAATAAGATTGAATACTATACCATACATTGAGGAATTAAAAATAAAAATCATATGGGTAGATATGAGTGCTTTCGCTTGCACTTTGTTAAGTATTGCATTTCCTGATTCTTAAAGACCTAAAATTTGAATTGATGAGAAGTTATTGAATAGAAATTGGTAAATTGAAGTGAAGCCATTCATCAGTTTCGCTTCTTGCATGATAATGAATAAACTACGCGAGATAGATAGATAGATAGATAGATAATAGATGTGATAGATAGATAGATGATAGATAGATTGATAGATGATAGATATTAGATTAGATAAGAATAGATAGATAGTACGATAGATAATAGATAGTATAGATTAGATAGATAGAGTAGATAGATAGATAGATGATAGGATAGAATAGATAGATTAATAGATTATTACTACTACTAAGGAGTTTTTGAGGTAATCTGTGAAAATATTGATTCAATATGTTTAAGCCAAATTAGATATAATTATAATAAATAATAATAATGAATAATAATAATATAATAAAATAATAATAATAATAATAATAATAATAATAATAATATAATAATTGGTAATCATATAAAATAATAATAATATAATAATAATAATAATATAAATTAATAATATAATATATAATTAATATATAATAAATAATAAAAATAACTTACTTTAATAGCGTCTCATTTTAGTTCAAATGATGTAATACTCGAAACGAGTGAATCGATCTGATTGTGTTGAACAAAGCATATGGAGGAATCATTCTGGCTGAAAGTTTAATTTTTATTAATTTATTAAATTTAATAATGATTATTAAAATTTTTAATTAATTAATAAAAATTTTAAATTATTAAAATAATTTAAAATTAAAATTAAAATATATAATATTATATTATTATTATTATCAATTTAATATTTATTATATATTATATTATTATATTATTATATTATTATTATTGGGCTATTTTGACGGGCATGTCTAAAATTAGTACGGCTATTGCAATTTATTATTATTAATTAAATCAGTGAATTTAAATTTCATGAATTTTTTATTTAATTATATACTTTAACTGTTTTAAAAACTATAATAAGTGATTAGATAGCTAATGTATATAAATAAATATAAATTATGTATTATAACTTTTCGATAGATTTGTAAGAAAATAGTTTATGATATATATAATATGACGTAAGTATATCTTAGAGATATATGGTTTCTATTAAATATATTAAGATTTTATATATTCATTACATTCAAGTTTTCGAAAGGATGGAGGAGGAAGGTGTTTATTGCATTTTTAGTTAAGGACATAAACGAATCAAAATATAAAAAAATTATTACAGCATTATTTGAATAAACCCTCTAATGAAATAAATTGATCCGGAATAATATAAATAAATAATAATATAATAAAATAATAAATAATAATAATAATAATTATTAATGTAATAATAAAAAATAATAAAATATTAATAGATAATAATAAAAATATAATAATAGATATTAATAAATAATAATAATTATATGTTAATTAAGCTATAATTCATAAAATAATAATCAAATGAATTAATTTGATTTGAGAATATATAATGATATAATGATTAAGTAAAGCTAATAATTAAAATATACATGTATAATTATATTGATGTGAAATATATCGAACAATAAAAGTAAAAGGGAAAATGAATATATATACCAAAAACTAGTGTTATATTATCCAAAATAATTGAAATAATATTATAATAATGGAAGAATTGATATTAGATTGAAATAGAATAATGGTTATAAATCAATAAAATTAAAAAATATATAATAATAATATATATTATAATATTAATATATGCTAATAATAATAAATATAATATATATATATATATTAAAATATGATGTAAATAATAATTAAGAATGAAATTAATATTATTTTACTAATAAAATAAATATAATAATAATTTATATTTTTAAATATTACAAACAACTCAAAAATTACATTACTTTTAAAAAAAAATAATAATAAAAGGTAGTGTTCTTCCTACGGATGATGGTACATGGGTGACAGTTCTCAAGAGTAAACAAATTTAACGTTCCTTTGCTTCATCCAATGATAAGTGACTCTCGCATCCACTCCTTCAACCTTATAATTAGATACTACAGTTGCGAACAACAAGTAGTAGCTCCTTTTTCCTAATATTTATAGTAAGGTATATAGTATATAGGTATATATATATATATATATATATTATAATATAATAATAGATATATATAGTATAATATATAGTATATATGTATGAGTATATTATATATATAATTCATAATATATAATATTAAAAATATATTCATATAATTATCTATAAGAAAGTATAAAAGGAGAGACAGTTGTGTTTCTAATTGTATGGTCAATGTATATAATTTATTATAGATATATATATAAATATTTATATATATAATATGATATATATATAACTAAATATAATGCTACCATGTTATGCACTAACTTGATACTTGGATCGTCACACTTTTCAATCCGACATCTAGTTTTGGTTCTCAGAATGGTGCTAACAGCTCTCAGCTGAATATGTAAATTTATTTATAAAGAAAAACATCTTCTATTGTTTCTGAATATCATTATTTATTGTATTTCTGTATATCACGCGTTACACATGCTAATTATTTAATTATTCTGATGTGCTTTCATTTTTTCAATCTCTTTTATTTTTTTTTAACATTCAATACATATTTTCATTTTAATACTGTAATTATTTTTCACGAGTGTTTCATCACCTGTTTGAGTTTTCATTGTGTAATAGCGATATGTACTACTTCAATGTCATAGCATATCTTAGCAATATATTATAGGCATCATCGAAACCAGGATAGGAATTCTTTGAATAAGGTAAACTCCGTAACATCGTTAATTTAAAAATTGACATTTTTTTTTACACTTTCGATCATTTTGGTTATAATTTCCACAGTTTTTTTAACATTTCGACATTTTTTCATGTAAGTTATGCTATTTGGTTCTTCTAATGACATCACTTCTTTTTATGAAGTTTCCATAATGCGACCGCTTCTTATTAATTGTAGCATCAAACCAGTTACGAACCTTAAACGACAGCCAATTGAAAAAGTAACAGTCACCAAAATTTGATGCATCTTATTCACGTTACGAATCCTGCATCATTCAGATTATTTCTATACTTCTACCTATCCTTTTTAAAAAAATTTAACGTTTAAATTTTTATACTTTTAATATCATGACTTAATGCTTTTTTTTTTTTCTGTTTTTATAAAAAAATTTATATTTTTATGTTTGTTTTTTGATATATTTGTTTTCATTCATAAATTAAGAAGCAAATTGTTTAATGGATTGTAATAATATAGCTGTAGATGATGATGACGTTTAATCTCACATAAAACAGAAGATAGTCAATTTATTACAATCACCCATTAATTAAAAAAGGGCAATTGTCCAAATCATTTGTTCATGGACTTTCCAGTTTTAGCCCTAACTTAGTGAGGATAATATTTTTTTAATTTTATGGTGATCTCCACCAGGTAAAAGCAATCTGTAATGTTTTTCTGGAACCTCATAAAAAAAGTTCAGTTTCAGGTGTTTTTCTGCTATTATTAGATTTTGCTTGTAATTCAGGTTTTTGAAAAATATTTGACATTTTTCAATTTTTAATCAATTCTTCGAAATGACTTGAAAGGCTGTTTTACAAATTACTATAATGATGCTCTGTCCTTAAATGGTTGTGGTCCGGCCCCTGTAGTGTGCATGAAGTTGTCTGCTCTATCTAAATCGGAGACCACACGTCTCTATGAGGTTCCTTTCTGCTCCTGTCTCTTGCGACTCGGAGCGTCTACGATTGTCGCTCACTGCGTAGAGGGTGGTGTGGGTCCAGTTTTTCTTGTCAGACAATGTGTCTCCGGGGGGGTTTTAACAGAGAGTTCGGGGGCACTACCAGTATAGGGGTAATTACAGTAAAATTAAGGATAATGAATTCCTTGTCATTGATCGTATTAGTCTCTTGAGAATACTGCTACTAGAATAGTTAAATATCCGAAATATAACCAAATCTTTACTGGCAAAAATATAGCAATCTATTTGAAAATTTTATTGGGGAAGTTAGATAAATAAAATAAAGCATCGAGTACGAAAACATTTTATGAGAGAATATTAATAGTTATTTTTTTTTTATTTATATTTATTATATTTATTTGCTTTTTTAATATTTTATTCTTTTTTTCATTATTAGAATGTGTTGTTTTAGATTTTTTTTTTTGGTTATAATTTTATATTTTAATATATTATTTTATTTTTATTTTGTTTATTATTTTATTTATTTTATATTTTATATATTATTTTTTATTATTTTTTTATTTTATTTTTAATATATATATATTATATATATAATATATATTATATATAGATTATATATATTTATAGATAATATGATAAGTTATATAATATAACACTGGTCGTACGCCGCATCCCCGACGTTGATACTTAGTATTTTGGGGTTAAGGAATAGTTTTAAAAGATCGTAATCCGGACGAGTTTTCTCTTCGTCGCATCAAAGTCTACTGTTTTTTTTTTTTAGAAAGAATCCTCAGTTGGATTCTCAGACCTGCGATGCTTACATTCAGTTCATAAGGTTCTTGGCAGCCATTTCTTGTCTTAACTAGTATTGTTATAGTACTGAACTACTTTGTAACCGAGGCTATCGTACAGGAATGGAATAAGAAAATTTTCACAAGCTTTTGTAGAATCGCATATAATCACCACGTCCGCTTCCAATATTTTTCGATACAATGAGGCTTTCATGCTGCTTAAATATTTCTTCGGAGCATGGGGAAGATAAAAAGAAGGATTTAGGTAAGCTAGTACACTTGTGCGCATTACATCGAATCTGTCACAAAATTTCAACTTCAATATTCGGTAATTTGTGTATGACGAACGGCCTGAAAGCGACTAGCAAATATTTATGCTCATGATTTGTTCGTTGAACTTTTTCATTCGATTACACTATCGCAGTATATCTTCATCCCTTCAAATGCATTTTTCTTATCTTCATAGCAGAATTAGGACGCCACTTCAATGCAACCTCCTCCATTATACACGCGTGTTTTTTGTAGTCATATTAACGTCCACACTGTTTGCAATATTTGCAAGTGCAATTTTGTTCCAGTAATCAGGGGGATGACTTTGCATACTATAGTCCTTCTTTTGCAAAGCATGGCTAAGATAAGAGAGTGCACTAAGGAGTCATTCATTACATAACAGGTGACAAGAAAACTCTCATTCTGATTTCCAGCAAGAGCCCTGCAGTGATGCTAAGGTTGTCCCTCTTGTGGATGCTTCATCATAGCAATCAAACTTGACTTAACCCTGAGACAGCATTCACATACTTAAATTAGAATAAATCTCACTACTACTACTTCATTATGAGTTGATAATGATTTAATCATTGTTTCATGAGAAATATTTTCTTTTCTTTTGTCAGAATTAAAAACATCTTGTATGTTTTTCAAATATAAAAAAAAAACCTTTACTTCGATTTTAATTTCCTCTGCTGCAGGGGAATATATTGTGTTACGTTTATGCGACTTCTTTGTTTGGCCTTTGAAAGCTTTTGTCTTACATCCTCAATTTCACATAAGAGCACATCAATTCAAAAATAAATAATAATATAATAATGGCCTTTTTTTTGCAGACTAATTATATATATAAATATATATATATGATATTATATAGTAATATATATATAATATATATAATATTCTACAATATATTATAAGTAATATATACTATAATATAATTATGCATTGTAAATATGATGCTTATATTTAGCAAGGATTTATGTTTATATATATAATTTATATATATAAGTATATATAAATATATATAATAATATAATTTAGTATTATAATATATAATATACAGTATCACATATAGAGAATATATATATATATATATATATATATATATTATATATATTTATATAATATAATATAATTAATATATAGTATATATATAATATATATATGATAATATTATACTTATATATATTATTATATAAATATTATATATTATGTTAATAAGATATTTATATATATATATATATATATGTATATATGTAATATAGTATATATATATATAGGGTATAATATATATATATATTATATATAATATTTATACTAAGAATATAATATATTATATAGAAGTGGTAATTAAATATTTAATATAATAGTATTATTATTAATATCGAATAAATATAGTAATAATTATAAATTATTTATATATGATCTATATATATATATTATATAAGTATATAAAATGATAGATATAGTATAATAATATCATATATAGTATTTAATAATAATTATATAAATATATTATATAATAATAATAGAATATAATATATATATATATATTATATTAATATATATTTAATATAAGTATATATATAATATATATATATATATTATAAATATATATTATATTGAACTAAAGAAGTTACTCGCATGATATCTCGAAAACTAAGATAGGTACAAGAAAAACTGATAAAATATTTGACATCAGCGCAGAGAACATTTGTAAGGTAGAAATGAAAAAGAAAATTTTTTATTTTTTTTTTATATGTTTTTTTTATTACCTCAGTAATAGCTAAGATAAGTACAAGAAACTAATAACATATTTAGAGTCAGCGTATGAAATATGTATGAAAAAAGATTATTTTTTTTTAACTAAGAATACCCCAGGGAACCGCAAAGATGCAAAAAGTCGGGTCTCTCGGCCTCCTGGGGGGACGACGGGGTAGGACTATTTCCCCCTCTGGGGAGGGTCTCCGGAACAACCGCTCTTTGGTATTTTGGGTGTCGCGGGGTCCCTCCGCCCCTCCCTTACGGTGTGGAAAACTTCCCCCTCTGTCCCCCGTCCGGCTCGAGCCCCTAAAGATTTTATACGCTGATTCGCATATATGTGATTAGTTTCTTCTACACTATCGTAGTTTGGAGATAGAAAAAAAAAAAAAAAAGTTAAGAATGTTTTTTTTTTCAATTTTCGCATACAAATGTTCATTACGCGATTCCATATATGTATCAGGTTTGTCTTGTACTATCTTTCGTTTTTCGAGATATCATGCGGTACTTTCAGTAGTTGGCCTATATATTATATATATAATATATAGCTATATAGTAATATAATATAATAATATATTATATATATATATATATATATATATAGTATATATATATTAGTAGGTATTTAGGTTGTAGTATATATAGAGGGAGAAGAAGATAAATTGTATTTAGTTTTTATGATTTGCAAACGGCGTATGATAGGGTTAATAGGGAAGTCTATGGCAGGTTTGAGGATATATGTGTGCTTGGTGGTAGGTCTGAGTGGAATGCAAAAGTATGTAATGAGGGATGAGTGAGGCGTGTGTAAGAATAAATGGGTGTCAAAGGTGATCTGGTTTTGTATTATTAGCGGTAGTGAGAAGGGGTTGGTGTTTATCGTGTTCCATCTTGGTTATGTCAATTTATATTGGATCGGGTTATGAAAGAATTAGAGGGGTGGAGGAAATGGTGTTAGGAATGATGAGAGATGGAGATGACTGGCAGGGGTACCCTACCTATATATTGCCGGTATGATATTGGTTTCTTTTGTGGCGGAATCTGAAGGAGTTGAGAAGCTTGGTACGAGAGATATTCTGGCTAGGTGTGTAAGTAAGGAGGGATTTGAAAGTAAACGTCGAATAGGAGTAAGGTTATTGGTTGTTGTGAGTGAGGATAGCCCTCAGTATGAAGTTAATGTTGGATGGGAGCAGCTGGAACGTGTTGAGTTTAAATATTAGGGTATGTGGTTGGATGCGAAGGGAACGGATGATGCCAAGTGTAGTGGAAAGCTGTGTGAATGGCAGATAAGGTGCTGGTGCAAATTTAAATCGTTGGTGAATGTAAGAAGTTCAATGTGTGGAGTGCGCTAGAGTCTTGCATGAGGTATGTTGTCTGACTGTTCTCATTCATTTAAATGAGACTATGGTCTGGAATATATATATATATATTCTAAAGTACACTGTTTTCAGATGGACAATCTTAGAGGTATATGAATTGAAATGAATTGAAAAATATGAGGAATGAACGTATAGACGAGTTTGTGTGGTGTGAAGAAAGGGGTAAACGAGAGAAATAAATGAAAGTATCATTGAGATTGTTTGGCCATGTGGAAATGAATGAATGAATAGCTCCGTTGCGTTAAGCGGATGTATAGTGGTTAGAGTGTTGGGAAACGACCGGCTGGGAGACCGAAGAAAAGTGGATCGAGTCAGTTAAATGAATGGAGGAGAGAATGTGAGTTTGGCAGAGGCGAAGAAGAAAAGTGTATAATAGAGAGAATGGCGGGGTGTTGTAAGGGGGTAAGGTTGTGGCCCACCTGGGAGGGATGAACCCTACCTTGAACGATTTACTATATATGAGGATCCGTCCGCGGTCCCGTGAAGTCCTAGGAGTGGATTTTTCTGATTGCGTACGAGTGCTTGCTAATTATGGTAACAGAGGGGGCGGGTAGGGCTGGTGGCTTTCTTTCGACTTATGCCATATTCTCCTATCTCTTTTTCTAGCCACCAATTTTCCGAAGTTGAAAGAAATCTGCAGTGGAAAGCCGGAGATGAAGAAGAAGAATATAGCATGGAAGCCCTTTGGTTTTCCGGCTATATAGATATTATAATATATATATATATTATAAATATATATATATATTATATATATATAATATATATATTAATATATATTATATATCATATATATATAAATATACATATCTATATATCTATATATATTATATATATATATAAAATATATATATATTATTATATATATATATATATATACTATATATAATATTATATGAATATTATAATATATTACTATATATATATACGGTATATATCATTATATATATAATATATAATATATATATTAATATATATACTATATATATATATATATATTATATATATATATATTATATATATATATATTTTAATCTGATATATACTATGATTAGAAATATGTATGCATTTTATAGTTTTGAAAATAGCTGATAATTAAAATTAATAATATTTTTTAACTCTTCCCTTTGTGTCTTGTTGAACTTGGATTCTGGTTTCGTTCGGTCAGTTTTGTCCCGTTGTGTCATTTTTCCCGCTTTTCGTCAGGCATCTCCCTGCTCAAAGATAAGTTGTCAAGCTATTGTGAACCTTGTTGCCTTTTGGGTAAATATTACGCTTATAAAAGCATAGCTGGCACTATTGGTTTGATGACTTTGCGTTGATCATAAGCTTTTAATTTTTGATTTATATAATTATATATATATATTATATACTATATAAAGATTTTATAGTATTTATATATATATATATATACTATATATATATCAGATAATATATATATACTATATTATATATATATATTATAATATTATATATGTTATAGTATATATAATATCTTATATATAAATATATATATACTATATATATTTTAGTATATAGGTATATAATATATTATATATATATATATTTATATATAATATATAATATATATAATATAATATATTAATATAGTATATATATTATATATAGTTATATTATATATATTACTAAATGGACAATTTTAATAAGCTGGTTGACTCCGTTAATATTAGTTTAGGTTAATTTGCGTTAAGTTTGTTTGGTTAGGTTAGTTAGGTAGGTTAGGTTAGGTTAGGTTAATCTAAGTTACTTTTTTTTTACCCAAAATTAAATGTATCTAATCTTTCATTTTGAGAATAAGCGATAGATATTATTGGATTTTTTCGCTCCTGGAGTCAACCACTTATAAATAGGCATATATGTTAGTATATATATATATAATTATATACGTTATATAGTATAATTATATATATATAGTTATTATATATTATATATATATATATAGTAGTATATATATATATATATAATTATATATAATAGCATATATTATATATATATATAATGCAAGTCAACGACGTAAAATAAACACTAATATAATATATATTGAACAAGCTACTTCCGTTACCAAGTAGTGACTTTTCCGAAAGAATTTGCTTATAGCAATACCCATCGTTCTCAGGAAGTCAGAATTATACAACTTTGGCTATTTTATGCGCCAGTATCTAGCATCGTTTCCATCGGCTATTTCGTGGCTGATTTTATTATTTTCGCTATAGTAATTACGATCGTTAAATCATACTTTTTATGTTTATTATGCTTTATTTTGAATAGTTTACGGCAAAAACTTAATTATTCGGCTGATAATCGAATCATTTTCTCCGGGGGGCCTTCGACTGTGGTAATCCGGGGAGAAGCCCCGCCCGCGAGGTATGCCTGAATAGAAATACCTGTGGGTGCAATCAGCTGTCTTTTCGGACATTACTGCGTCCCACAGGACTCTCGGCGCTTCTGACTCATGCCGTCTTTAAGGGTCGCGAGTTTAGATGCGCCTGGGACTGTTGGCTTTTAATGAATGAATATCTGACACTAAATCTCCTGACAACCGTATACAATTTTTTCTGACCCACAGAGTTCCTTCTTGATTACACCAGATCGATACGAACCAGACATTTTTGGTTTTTCCGCCATCCAAATGTTGGTCATGTAATGCTTCATGGCAGAGACGAGCTATTTGCATGTTGCTGGGTCCCATCTCATGTGGGTGTCCAGGGTACGAATTCGGTGACAAAGCGGTCCTATCACGTTGCCTACCTTGCCAAAGTTACCTGTCGACGATTTTTACCTGTAATTATCGTTGCTGGAACACCTCCCAGCCTGTTGATTTCTGTTACCCTGAACCAAACAGTTCTTCCTCGGTTGGTGTGGCGAGAACGTTTTGGTCGGACAGGTTATCGTGATGCCAAATCTGCGTAGCATAAAGCCGCTCCTGGGGATTTGGCCGGTCGTGTTTTTCCCGGCCGGAGTGGGCACCAAGAGGTGATCTTGCGAAATTGGCCATATTGGGTGTATACTAAATGCCACACTAACAAAGGCCAAGGGATGGATCCCCCTATACTGTCGCTTCTGTCGATTCCCAAGAGTTCGCTTTCTTACGTGCCAATTTCTCGTAGGATGTGAGGCTCCTTACAGCTCCAGGGACCGGGTTTTTCCACGATGGCGTTTCAATTCCCCGCCTTTTTCCATTTATATTGTCTAGAATCATCCTCATTTCAATCAGATAGTGACAGCTAACCTTGGGGCTTCTCTTCGTGAACTGACTTATCATAAACTTAAATTCCGAAGGTTCCAGTTTTCCATGCGTTCAATTTAGGAGGTTAGCCTCCTCGTATTGGTTTCTGACTTCGGTATCGGGCAGCCTTTTCTTGATGCGCAGTGGTGGCCCTGTAACTCTAACTCCACCAAAAAATATCACGACGGTCACACACAACAGCATACATTATACATATATATATCATATTATAATATGTATATATATATATTAGTATATTAGTACTACTATATATATAACTATATATATATTATATTATATATAATATTATAATAACTATAATTATTATTATATATATATATATATATATAATATATATATATATATAATGTATATAGTATATATATATATATTAGGTATAATATATATATATTATATATATATATATCTATATATATGGTATATATAGTATATATAATATAATTATATATATATAATATAATAATATATAAGATACTATATAACTGTGCTGAACGATTAAACGGAATCGGCCTTCGAGATTCGGGAAAGAATCGACAAAACTTCTGGAATATCCGGAATCGGAATATCTATATTATATATGTGATAGTATATATATATAATATATATATATACTATAGTATATATATGAATAGTATATAGTATATATATATTATATTATAATATATAGTATATATATATATATATAGGAATATATAATATAGATATATACTATACTATAGTATATTATATAT
>JABUQX010123330.1:0-37500 GCA_015478945.1 Trachelipus rathkii
TGTTGAAATATTTTGATGTTTTCAGATAATTCATTTGTATAAAATCTATCTTATTCCAACTTATACCAGAGATTCACTATTGTAGTTGTTATTACTATTATATAAAATGCCCAAAAGGTTCCGTGATTTTTATGATCACGATGTTTTCGTTAGTGAATTGGATAATTATATATTATTACTGAGATTCAATCTTTACATTGTTGATATTTGAGATAGAGTGGCCTGTGTTACGCCTATGACTTGGTAAAGCTGAATTTATGCTGTCCTTTAGTGAAGGTTATCTATCTGTTAAATGTTTTAATATATTTTCTTATTTTTGAGCAATACAAAAATAGTATATGGTTTCACTATATAAGATTAATATTATTTTATTGAGGTAAAGTATATTAGCAGGGATGTGTAATACTACTCATCCATCATCAGCTTTGCGATTTTCTATCCTATCTCGCGAGTTTCTAGGGGTTGGCTTTTTTTAGATGTGTTTATTTGATGAATGAGGTAATATTTTTTTGGTAATATTTTTTATTAAAACGGAAATAATGGTAATTGCAGGAATTGTTAAAAAGGAGGTGTTGCTATTTTTCCGGAGGGAAAGTGCTATAGTACCTCTTTTTTGCTTTTGTTAAATGCTTTTTGTGATGAAAAACTTCAGGAAGTAAAGTGATTTGAAAGTATTTGGGATGTATTTAGTTTCTTGTGCTAGAAAGAGGGGGAGAGCATATACGAAAGGCCACGAAGAAATAGAGATTACAGAACAGCTAATTTTGTGTTTGGGGAATGATTAGATAGCCAATGTATATGGTTTGGTGCGAATGTTGGTTTTTATATATATATAGTAAAATGCAAGTGATTGTTATTCCATGGGATTAAGGTATCGAAGGGGATAGAATTGTTGGAAGGCATTCTATTGTATACTGAAACTGAAGGAATGAATATGAGGTAATCATAGAATTCTATTCTGCGCGCCAAATACGACTATTGAGGGGGTATATGGTGTTGTGGCGAGTAGAGCGTGAGACGGCATCTAAATGTCATCGAGCGCATATACACATGCAAGTAGATAAATGTATGATGTATAAAAATTATATAAAGAGAGTGGGTGTGAAGAGATAAAATAGGCATTCACAAACCAATTTAACCTGTAGGCTCTCCCATATATTTATAGTATCACACTTTTTTGTGAGAGCGTGCACTTCACAGTTAGAGAAATGCTGGGCGCGAGCGATCCCATACGCTCAAGCTTCACGGACGCCCGCGACAAGTTTTGTATCTGGATAATATATATGCACTAGGCATCAAAAATGAAAGAAGTTATGTTTTATCGTCAATGAGTGATAAGGGAGTTGCGACCTCTCCCTTGCGCGATAGGTGGGTTCAATCTATATACTAAAAGACTCTCTATACATTCCAATCTCCATTACAACATAATTTCTACATAAATCTAATGACCAAAATTCAACAAACTTTCGGCCTGAAGTAATCCGGGATGCCCACTTCACTGCGAGCTCCTCCCATTACTTCACCATTGATAAACAGATCATACTACTTTCTTGCTTGCCTCTGCCAAACTGCCTAACACATATCCTTTTACTCATATTTTTACAGGCCATTCTTTAGCCGACCCCTCACAAACTCAACCTTTCTTTTCTTTGGTTTCCCAGCACATTTAACCCATTATTAAACAATAGTTTATGGATTAGAGTATGAAGATGAACATTTTGTCTCCCTCCTCAAACACCTCACCCTAATGTCCTACACTATAATTAACTCTATTCATCCTTCAGTTCAATATATAGGATAGAAATGCCTTCCAACAACTCTTATGCCCCTTCCTCGATACCTTAATCACATGGACATACTACACCAAATCACTTACGTATACACATTTCCGTTTTAACTATATAGCGCAATACAGAAACCTATAATCATTCCATCACCACACTCAAACTCAGACTATTCTTCACATGACCCATAAACATCTATACCGCACACTTATATCATTTATTCTCTCTCATTATCATCTTTTCTTTCTCCATTTAAGCCTTGACTATCAACTCTCTAATTACGTTCATAGTTCCCAATTTTTATTCAATTCATCATATATTATTTCCTCACCTCACCTGAACACACCCCAAGACGTATTATCGATCTGAATTCATCATTGCGAGGCTTCCTGCTCTTCCCCTCTTCGATCATATTAACCGCAACATCTTAAGATTCAGACTATGACACATAAATGCTCACACATACTATCAAACTATTACACTAAAACAACTAGAACTAACATTAATACCATCAATGAATACTAAATCCCCAGCGCCACAGAAGTTCCTTTAATGACTCCATAGTAAACCAAAAGTCATTTTAAAACAATCCACAAAGAGCGAAATATTAATAGTTCTTTCGGGTTTTTCCTATTCAACATTATCCGCTAACCCTTTTTTTTTAATTAAATCTTGCAAATAAAATTCCCATTTTCAAATGTTTTTCAACGCTCTTCTTTTTCGATTTGATCTTGATTTCAATATTTTAACACAGATTAGCCTGCAATAATTCTTCACACACACATACTCCATTACGAGGAGTTGTCAACTTTATTCGTTAAAAAACCTTACCATTACCTTACTCTTAATCTATTACGTTTTAACTTAATACACAACTCATTCACCCTTTTCAATCCACATATCCTTTCACCATCAAAAATAACATCACCTTCAATAAAAACATTCCTCATAGCAACCCCCAAAAACGACACAAAATCTTCACTATATTCTATCCAATTGAAACCTCCTATCTCATATCAAAGTCTCTACTACAGCATCGCCCCTACAATAACTATAAAAAGTAGCTTTAAGAAAGACCTTATCTAAATACTAAGGAAGATGGTACCAGTAGATTTAACCCTCCTCGACTACTATAAGTAACGAATATCAAATCACATCGATATTAATACAGATGACTATGACACAACATCACCCATTGGCCGAACCAACATAAATTCAGGCTTTAACAAATCATCAGGCGTACACAGGCCACCTCCTATCAAATATCCAATATAAAGATGATCAGAAATTTCAATCACCAACAGCAACTATCCTAATTCACTCTAATCTATAAGACACTCCACTCTTTATATTTTATAATAAGTAGGAGCAAGACTATAACCAACATACCCTCCATGGCTGATGAAGATGCTAAATCCACTGATATGGCGAAAACATGCACATTATATTAGTAAACAGTATTGAAAATCACTTCACCAATGATAGGAAATACTAACGCATTACGCCAACTTAAACACTAACTACTTGAGTGCGAACTTGATGTCAGCACATCAGGCTAACAGACACACTTCACAGTTCTCGCTCATAGCTAGATACGGATCTGCGTGTACTCTGATGACGCCATTCAGAAGCTTACAAATAGACCTATCACTCCTATTTTATTTGAAAATAACCACTTATTTCACTTTGACCATAAAAAAGCTTAACCAAGCTAGTCTTTATTAGAATCAACTCTAGGTTCTTTAGATTACGTCCGTGTTGAGCACTATATTCTAGATCACGCTCAAAAAGCTTGCAGATATACATCGAGATTGAACTTCATATAGTAATCTAATTCCCCATGCAATTTTTGTCCTCTCAAATGTGAAGAGACCCCTTCGTACATATCTTCCCAAACAGTATTCTCTTACTTTAAACCTAATTATAAAAACGCACCTATTGTTTATCTTATACACCAAATCATAATTCATATTCAAGTTCATATTTCGATACTACACTTACTTTTATATTCGAACCTAATAAATTATACTACATATAAGTACATATTAATTCTTCCCTACATAACACTCAATATAATTAATTATTACCTATATATATATATTACTGTAAATA
Source organism: Trachelipus rathkii (assembly GCA_015478945.1). Classification (NCBI taxonomy): domain Eukaryota; kingdom Metazoa; phylum Arthropoda; class Malacostraca; order Isopoda; family Trachelipodidae; genus Trachelipus; species Trachelipus rathkii. The sequence continues at coordinate 3,897 of JABUQX010123330.1, forward strand.
TAAACCTAATTATTAATTATACCTATATATATATATCTATCACCAAATAATATACCCTGTATATATAATAAGGGTCATATTATTTATTTATTAGTTATCTCTAGCTCTAATCCCTTCAGTAAATCATATACCCTCTATACATATATAAGAGGCTTATTATTTACAACAACTTCAGCAAATCACAATCAATCTACCTATTAATCGCCTATTAATACTTTTACTATCGAGAATATGTACGTACAAAAATTATTATTCTTTCATTTCACGCGATACAATTTCATGTCCCCTTGGGCTAGCCACTGTAGCCTCATTTTTGAGTACAGTAGAAAAAGAGGAGAGATATCCAGAGAGTATAATCAATATCTGAGAATATTATTTTATAATATTACAATTTTCAGTTACTTTTTAATATTAAATTCACATAGTAAAATATATCTTATTTTCTAGATAGGCATAATGGGTTTTAATCATATGATATCTTTTTACTCAATCGAGAGAGATCTGCAAACTTCCTCGCTTGATAGAGATCTCTTATTTATAGCAAAATTTTCAGAGAAGATCACTATTTAATTCTAATGAAGTCTAAAATTACACAGAGACTCTTCAATGGAGAGTTTGGGATAAATATGTAGATTTGCCCTGTCTCTTCTGGGGAAAATCAGTTACAAAATTCGACGTCAAATTGATGTTTTAATTTGAATTAAAATCCAAAAAAAAAACTTTAACACAGTGATGTTAAAATTAAGATTTATTTATTTATAATCGCAGTGAAAAAGGTTGTTAAGAGGTCAAACTTAAGTATTTTATATATTTAAAATATTTTTAGAGAGGAGAACCGGTGAACTGGTAGTTAAACCTTTTCCTCATCAGTTAATTTGGCCCATACTGAAATATTTGCAAGTGCGGTGACTGCGAAGCCACTTACATAACTTACATAGGCAAAGGAAACATATATTACGAAAGAAACAATTTCTAAATAAAAACGTATTTTTGCTTTTATGAGTCATGTTAAAGATGAAATTTTTTTACCATCCTCTTAGAACTCTAGACCATCTAATTTTAACTATCATTAAACGTGTAAACTTCCTCTATCATTCGAGATGTACTACTAAATGCTCACCCTTGGTTTATCTCTCACAAAAAAAACCCCGGTTTTTCCCTGATTTGGGCCGGGGCCCGGGGCGGGTCGCCTAAAAAAAATTGGCCGGGGTTGGGCCCGGGGCCGTGGGGCCCCCGGTCGGTTTCCTATTATCAGTGTTTGCAAGCACCTAATTAATCGCCCACATCACCTATCATATATCCACGAAGTCTCGACGAGAGATTGCTTGGAGACTAGTAACCCTAATTCTTTAAGAGGTATAGCAAGCGTTCGGCGGATCATTATGTACAAGCTTGTCTAGAATTCTTGTATATTTGGCCATCTCATAATGAATGTTTAATTAAAATCTAATGTTGACAGGTTTTTGTGTTTGCCCCTCAAAAGTATACAGTTCTCATTCTTTTTTATAGAGTAGAGAACTACTAACACTCTACTAATCATTTGATTCACTTTTATTATCAATTTTTATATTTTATCTATATGTTATTCTTCTTTTCAAATATTTTATATTTATTTTTAATCTATTGTCAAATGTATAGTAAAATTTACTACCACTACATCACAAATAGATAGTAAAGATCATGTCAGACCTCATTCTAATAGGATGGTGGAGAGTGTCTTTGTACCCATGAGTTAAGAGAAGGAATCTCTTGTCACCGAAGGACAACATAGTCCGGAAGCCAAGCCCAAGGAAGGATAGCTCACATCCTACTCTACAACACTCAACACGATACTAAAAATTTTTCAGAACTGCCTAATCGCGTCTATGGACCCCTTCGCTATTATTATATAGCTTTGTTTATTGAGCGATGCTATTCCATTATATAAATGAGTAATGTATATATATTATTTAGTCATGTTTGAGAATATGAAGTTTTTTTTTAAGTTTGTCTTTCAGATGATTAATACATATAAAATAGACTTTATTTCTCATTTATATTTTTATATCTTTATATTGTAAGCTAATTAATCAACTATGCAATAGTAAACCAAACTTGAAATAGATTAAAAACATATACAAGCTATCTATCTTTAGCACCCTTATTTCATCGAAGATTTACTTGGGAGAAAAATGGAAATTGCTTTTTTATCGCCTGTACTTGAGTATATCCAAGCATAGATATATAATATTAAATTAATTATGCATTTTTTATTATTCCTTAAAAATACTAATATATAAATATATCTATAAAATATAAATTATAACTTATATACTCATACCAATTAATTAAAATTATAAATGACTATAGATATGCTTTGATACAGATAGGAATATATGCTAGCTAATGAAACTGAGATTGCCTATTGCAATTGCACATAATTTTATGGGAATAGTATTCGAAGTTCGAAATTGGTATATATTATAATATATTATAATTAAAGTATTACGGTTATCAGAGGTACCATATATAAACTATATGAGTAACGGAATCGGTAAATTACTATAGGTATCTAGGCTACTTTTATCTGGATATCTGATAATATATATATATTATCCTTATATATTATATATAATATAATATATTATAATATAATATATATATATATTAATATATAATATATATATTATATATTATAAGTATATATAAATATATATATAAATATATTAATATTATATATATATTATATATATATATATATATATTATATATATATTACAAAATACATATAGATACAAAATTATACACATCAATTTACTATTCGAGTAAATGGATAAATTTAACTCGATTTGCATCTGTAATAAATATCAATACGTAGGAAATTATATAAAAAAAAAATATTGGCTAATTTTATTAAAAATTAACATAAAAAAACTGTTATAAATACATATATTATATATATAAAGTTTATCAAAGTATACAAAGAGGTGCAAGTACAAAATACAAGTAACAATAACGGTCCCTTTGGCATCTGAGGTCTGTTAGATAAACTATTGCAAATACAAGGTAACATGTGAACAGTAGTAATGGGTTGCTTAGGAATCTTCAAAGAAGAGATATTATATCACCTTAAGTCAAGTACAAGTACAAGGAGTACATTGTAAACTGATGAATATCGATCACAGCCACTAAGGGCCTGAGTGAGATACATCCACATATAAACACACAACATATATATATACATGTATAATGTATATATAATATAATATATAATATATATATATATTAATATAATATATAAACGTTATATATAAATAATATATATATATATTATATATAATATATATATATATATAATTATATTATATATATATATATATATATTAATTATATTAAATATTATTATATATATAATATTATATATTATATATTATGAAAAATAGCAGTTATAAGGTAAGGCGAAAAATATACAGGTAACACTTATTCAAAAGAAATTTATTTAAAATTAAAAAGTATTAGATATATATGTTAATTAGTATATATATTTAAAAATATATCTTTATGTATATATATGTATAATTATAAATAATTACTATTTTTTTTTTTTATAATATACAAGGAGACGCATTAAATATCCTGCACTCAATTGGCTATGCTACTGTAGATTTGATTGATTATCATTATATCATGGCAACGGAATTTGATAATGGACATATTATAAATATAATTATATTTGTTATTATATGAAGAGGACACTATAATCACATAAATTGCTATACCTTACAAGCGTAACTTTATCATGAGAGTAGCGAGAATATCCCAGTATATGTATCACGGAGCAAAAAAAGATATTACAAATTCACCAAATATTTCAAGTGCTATATAGTTGATAGATAAAGAAATGCAAATATATATAATAGAGTTAAAAAAAAAAGGAAAAGCAATATTGTTAAGAATATTTATTAATATATAGTATATATATATTATATATATATATATATATTATTTATATATATATAATATATAATATATATTAATATAAATATATATATAATTATATATATATAAATATAATATACTATTAATATATATAATATTATATTATATTATTATATATTATATAATATTATTATATTAATATATATATATATATACTATATATATATAAAATATTAATATGAGTTGAAGTACGATTTCTATTATGAAATTTGTGATCGTCTACCAATATATACTTTGATCTCTATTATGAGGACCAAATATTTCTAAAATAACAGAACTTGAACTATGATGGTTTTGTCAGCATTATAATATATCGTTATATAATATCGACTTTTACATTAATAATGAAATAAACTATTTAATTTTTTATTTTATAAAATTGATTATTTAATCCTCATATATATAATATATATACTAAATAATGTAATTTAACTAAATGAAAATTTAAAATAACAGAGAAAGTTCAGTTAATTTAAACCTTAATGCTTACTTAACAGCTTATCATTTTAACAAGTGTAAATATCAAATTAAGCTAAATTAATTTAAATTAAATTTTTCTTTTTGATGTAAACTAAATTATGTTATTAAATTGGCAGTATTCGATATACTAATATACCATCATAAGTACGGGCTCCCTTTGAATAATTTATTAATCTATCTAATATTACTGTGATTTAATAATTTTCTAGCCATATATAATACATAAAGGTTAAATTGCCAGTGTTATAATTTATACATATGTACGTTCTAATTTTTGCTAAATAGTTGTGAATTTTGTATAATTAGATTAAGTTGCCAAAAATAAAAATGAAATTAAGTATATTTTTGAAATGTACTGATAAAATAACCCATTATCTAAAATAATTCAGCTTATGTTAATTATTATATAAAAGTTTCACTGGAGGTTATTATGACTTTTAATTCCTCTACTCTCTGCCATGGAACTTAACTTATATACCCAAATAACGACGTAAACCGCACCTTAGTTAAAATATACACACTAAGGCCTAATATATAATTAATTGTTTTTTGCATAATAAAATTTGCATACTTTTTTGCAATATGTAAAATTTATTTAACTCACACACTATATTCTTATCTCACCTGAGAGCGTTTAATTAATCATTGGAAGAAAAATTAAATTGGAATAATTTTTATAATATGATCAAGATAACAATAATAATAATAATAATAATAATAATGCCTCCTACCATTTGAGATTAATATAAAATATATAATATAATACATAATAATAATAATAATAATAAATATAATATAATAATAATAATAGATAATATATAATAATAATAATACTTAAATAATTAAATATAAATTAATAATATATATAAATAATAATAATAATTATAATAATTAATATTAAATATAAATATATTTAAATAATTATATAAATTATATATAGAAATTACGGTATTCCATTATTAAGCATACGTAGACTATATAAAGTAAATAAAATTTGCTTTCTTTTTTAAATATTAATAAAAGTAAAAACAATTACGAATTAATCATTTTTTTATTTCGAATTAATACCTTTAAATTAAAACAGTATGATATTAATTACCCTGTATGCTTTAAAATAGTAAATTCATCTTCGAGTATATCACACACAAACACAAACACAAACTAACAAACCATAAACACTACAACACACTACATTTTTAAATATTTCTGTTATAGGCTTACATAAATATATTATATTATATTATATAATATTAATATATATAATATATAATATATATATATAATATAATATATTTATATAATAATATAGTATATAAGTATATATATATACTTATAATATTTAAGTTACTTAAAGGTATATAAAGTATTACATTAGTATGATTAGTAGTACTGATCACGTAATATGATTATATAGGTATCGAGACAAATGTAAAGAGTATAATATAGCAAGTATCGTGTATTCATAGATATTCTCTAAAGTTAAATTTTGTGATTGCAATTCTGTAAGATCTCTCTAGAACGAAAGCAAAATTATTTTTATGTAATTTCACAAAATATTAGTAGTACACTTTAATACTGTACATAGATATATATATTATATATATTAATACTTATTATTATATATAATATATTATTAATAATATATATTATATATATAATATAATATATATATATATCTTTAATATATATTATTATATAATATTAAATATATATATATATTAATATTATATATATAATATTATAATATATATATTAATATATATTATTTGATGTTATATAATAATCAAAATGAGGGGTTATAGGAATAGGATTATCGATCATTATATTTGATGTTAGAATTAATAAGTTTTGTGGTTACTTAAGGATGATGAAGAATGAATATAATAAGGAATAAGATAAGTGGGAGTTGAATTACAGAGTTGAGAAAAGTTAGTAGTGAGAACAAAGTTTCGAAGTGAGATAAGTATATTTTCCAAGCAGGTACGCGGGATTAAATAAATTCTAATTTAATAATTAATGTGAACAAATGAATATGGCACTGAAGACATTTCTGATATAGTTAAACGCTTTTTGCTGATTACGTAGTATATTTTCTTAGAAAATTTGGCTTCATTAGATAAACTGTTAATTATATATTGTCAGACCACGTATCAAAATCGAAAGGTAATTGGAATGAGAGTATTAATGTAGAATCTTGTATGCGGGCGGGCAAGACGGTTAAAGATTTACAGGAAAAGTGTGGTTGAATTTGTACGAAAAAACCCACTCCTATATCATTTGAGATGAGGCGTTAAATCTCAACAAGCAAGAAGGTATTGTATGTGCCGATATAATTAAAATAAAATCTAATATCCTTTTTAGCGAGGGAAAAAGGAGCACTATAATATTATACCTCACAAGCATAAACACAACTATGGTAGCGAAAAGAAGATGAAGAGTATGAAAAAGATATATGGAAAAATGACCAACAAGTAGTATTTCTCTTCCGTACGTTGCTAACAGTAGGAATTAAGAGAAGGGGAAAATACTAGCTTATAAAGTATATATTAATGAAAACGGATGTGCTTCATAACCCTAATGAACTGAAAATTCTCAATAACAATGTGATGTTGAGGTCAGTATAGTGAGACTCGTTAAGAGAACACTTCTCTGAGAAAAATCTGACCTAAACATTGTGCAGTAGTGACATGTAGATTGTGAAAAGTGGGTAATTTGCTGGCTTGGTGTAGTATTTTGGTGCACGGATTCACACGCCGCCACTCTTTCATCTCTGCTAAATTTCAGTTGAGCCATTCTCAAACCAAAAAGTTATTATGATTCATTAAGACAACTTTATAAGTGAACGAAGTTTCCCGTCAAGGAGTCATATTCGACCCGTATGTCCTATAATCATTACTCCTTCATAACAAAGTAATTTTAAGAATTATATTTTAATATATTGCAAAAAAACCGCAATTAAATGTTACGGCAAACGGTAATCGAGTAGTAATAAAGAAAACACTTATAGCTAATCAATCTAATAAATGTGTAGAGTTTAGTCGTTATCCTCATATTATAAGTCGCTTACATAATTATGTCGAACGGTTCTCAATACTCTAATCCAGAGGAGACAGTTTTTTCTTATATCTTCATGTAACTGTTCTTTGTTTAACTTATTAATTGAGGTTTTTTAGACATTGCAAATTAGTTAAAATAAATATATACTTATATATAATAATAATTATATTATAATTATAATATAAATATCCTACAGGTATGTGATGTATGTTGGGTAGTTTCCGTATACTAATATAATTTATTAAAATGTGTAAATCCATATAACTATAATACTTATATCACCTAAAATACATAAAACCTCTTCATAATACTTAAATATGGTATACGAATCATTGGATCTAAGAGGGTATAACCTATATATACATCATTATAATATTATAATATATACCTATATAAACCTATTATAATTAATAAATACGTTGTGCATATATATAATAACGTTACACTATACAAATATCAAGATAAACTCACAATATAATATACAAAAAATTTGCAATCATATATTATTGAGCATTAATATGTAGTTAGAATTTCGTAAGTATACACAAGTAAAATCATACAGTTAGAGCCTAAATGAGTAGACTCAAACTTGTTTCACATAGTAACTATATTGTGTAGAAAATATATATTAATATCGATATATACAGTTATATAAAAATATATATAATTATTATATTTAGTATTATTATTATATATATATATTAATAATATTATATATATATATATAATATATATTATATAATCTGGTAATATTGTAGACAGCGACCCACACACCTAATTTAATATCTTCTATTTTTGATATGCGGAGAGAAAATTCTTTTTAATGTTAGGACTTTACGCAAGCTGTGCTATTGTGAAATATCATTGTCTGGATATATATATATTTCCTGACTGCTTCAGTTGAGACCACCACACTAATGTTTTGGATCGAGAACTCTATTCGAGTCGTGAGCAGTGCGATATTTTATAAAAAACTATGAAAAATATATGCATTGGTTAGTATATAAAATTTTAATAATTAACAATAATTTAAAATACTCACAATACATATATGAAATTATGAAATAAGATATAGTTGGATATGTAAAACGAGTTAGATGGGTTATAACTCCCGAAATGCTACTTAATATATTACTTATATCAAGAGTAATGTATGCTGTTAGGTAGTAAGAATCATTATTATTATTATGTAACTCTATATCGCTTGCATTAATATTATATATATATATATTAATAATTTAATATATATATGAAATATTAAATATATATATATATATTATAGTATTATATTAATATATATATATTAATATATTATATATATATAAATTAATATTAATATTATATATAATTATATATAATATATATATAATTAATATATATAATATATACTATATATAATATTATATAATAATTATATATAAATATTAATTATATATATTAAATATATATAACTTAATATATTAATATATAGGGTATTATGCTATAAAAAGGCTTTCATTCTTGAACCCTTAATACGATAATTTAAATTTTATAAAATCGAGAGATTTTTTCAGATATATGTTGATATCGATTATGTTAACCGGAGAGTGAGGCGCGCCAATAGCGCAGAGAGCAAATACATGAGCCTGAGAGAAAGTACCCCGACCTCACCACTGACACAACATAATCTATTCTTTTGATGGTTTATACCCTATATGGTATTATATAACTTTAGTAGTAGTCAAACCTATGAGTGTTTTTTTAAGAGTAGATCGGTGAGACTCATAAGAATTTAAGGTCTAGGTATATATGACCGATCTTCCGAGGTTCTGAGTCTACTTGAGAGAAACTCAAGGGTTTTTACCTACCCCAAAATAAGATAAGGTAGAAGCGTGAAGCCATCACTAATATAAGTAGAGCTTTATTATTTGAGGTTACCTAGACAAGGTTATTAAAATGATATTGAGGTAATAGGGTATTAAAAATATTTATAATCATAATTATAATTGTTGGAGGTTTTCCATAATTCTTTAGAGATTTATTGATTTATCGTGATCGTTTACCCCCAAGTCGATGTTTAAATCGTCTTTCTAAGGTATATATGCTTCTAGGGTATATACTTGTTACAAACTCAATAAAAAGCATGTATAAGTACGTATACAGCACATAAATAGAGAGATGTATAATTTACTGGATCACATTCTTCACATAATATCGCGGGAGTATTAGTTGGGCTAAAGGTGGTGAGGACCGAGCTCAAATTATATTAACCTAGTTGTTTCCGTGAGGGTTGAGCGCCGTCATCGAATATTCTGATCTGATAGCCGAGACTGAGTTTTTAATTCGTGCGCGACCGAGAGTATAAATTTTCAATCTTCAGCGCAGTTTTTCCGATTCCGTACGCCAAAAAATCGCGTGAGCAGGTAATTTTATTATTCGACACAGTCATATAGGAAAAAAAAAAATAAATACATTAAGCATAAATAATAAAATTAGAGATTATTGATAAATTAAATAAATAAAGATAATATAAAATAAGTAAAATGTAATGTAACTGAACTATAGTAAAATGAATTAAAATATTACTCTTAAATACATAAATTAGAGTAAAAAAAATAAAAAGATGAGATTACGTCCTCTCTTTACGAAAGGCTACTAATTCATAAATTAATTAATTAATTAATTATTATTAATAAAAAAAAACCTCTTCATGAAAATTAAAAATTAAAAATTAAAAAAAAATAAATATCAATTTTAATATTTAATAAATAGTATGCGCGATGATATCTCTATTTTCGGATTGTTTGTTTGTGGCGCCGCCGTCAGCCTGGAATGGTGGTTCCCGGACGAGTGCAACCCTTCGGAGAAGGGGTGCTGTTCCTTCAGAATAGGAAATTTTCTTAGAAGGTAGAAATGCACGGACACCTTAGAGGAGAAGAAGGAGGAATGAGGAAAGAAGGAGGAATGAGGAGGAGGAACGAGAAAGGAGGAGTCGGAGTTGTGTCATCGGCACCGGTGCTGGAGCCGGTGCAGTGCAAGTTAACAAATATTCTTTTAGTCCCATATTTATAATCAAAATATTGTTTTATAAGGTTGTAGTATCTCGCAATATGAAGGATTGTAGTTTCGTAAGGGTGTCTGGGACGCGGCCCAAACGGAGGGGGGGCCCGACTGGAAAAATGCATGGAATGCAAAACAGAAGAAGAAAGGAAGAAGGAGGAAGAAGGAAGGATGAAGGAAAGAGTCTGAGAAAGGAGACAGAGTTGGTACCGCAACGATGCTGGAGCCGGTGCGGTGCCGAGTTAGTAAACATTCGTGTTATTTTATTTTATGCACATAACTGTTCGCATAACTGCTTCTGTTCTAACATGTAAATGTCGTCAATTGCATTGAATCTTGCAAAGATAACCCGTTTTCTAAATTTTGGAATTACTGCACATTTATATTTTTGAATGTCATTTCTTTTTAATCAAAGTTAACTCAGATAATATGTCGTTTGTTTTAATAATCCAATTTTATTTTTTCTGTACTTTATTTTTTTATAAGTTTATTCACTTTTAAACTTTGTTTTTACATTTTTTCTCTATTCTAAATTTTTTAAAAAAAAATTTATTTAATTCATTTTCGTACTTTTATTTTTCAATTTTTATTTATTTTTATTTTCTTTCTTTAAAATTTTTGTTTTTACTAAAAAATTTATTCTTTTTTATGTTTATAGCCTAAGCCATAATTTTGCATTTTTAAACATACCCTAAAGCAGTATCAGTAAATCAGTTAAAAATCAAAACCACCCACCCCATCCCTCCTACCCATTCTGTGATCTAATTGATCTATTGATTCAAGTCATCATTTGTTAACATAACACAAAAACACCTCTATCTAGGCTACTTCTGATTTATTGAGATTTTCTTTAAATATTTTTGTTTTTTGTACTATTATTAAATTTTTTATTTGCTTTTCTTATAGATTTATATGAATTTCTATATCTGCTAGTAAGATTTTGAATGTTATTAATAATGGTAATGCATGGTAATGATTCTATATCCTATACTTGTAATACATGACTTAATTTTTTATCCTTCATAATTCGAAATTCAGTGAAAAACCAACATTATAGAATTGTTTACTTTAACTCTGAGTTTGATATCTAGTATATATATATTATGATTGACTATATTGAATTATACTATTGATCTATTGATCTATAGTTGATTCTTTATTGATTACTTATATAGTACAGTTATATTATTTGTATAATACAAAAACAACTCAAAAATATTTTACCTTTTTATGTTTATAATACTTTTCCATAAATTTACGTTTTTAATTAACACATATATACCACCTATAAAGACAGTAAATATCAGTAAATCACAGTAAATACAAGTAAAAGCATTAAATAGTAAAATATACTATTCAGTAAATCAATAAACTGTCAACTAATATACATTAATAACCCACTCCGTATATTATCCCATAATAATATAATTATATATATACCGTGTAATTAACTATTATGATTATACTAAAATTAATTTGACATCTATTGATCTATAATGATATTCTATGATTCATATTTGATATCAGTTCATGCAATTCTATATAGATTGTAGATAACCCAAACAATCTCACAATTACTATACAAATCATTATTATAAATATATAAATATTGAGACTGATGCAGTCTCAGTGCTAATAAACATATTTTGTGTATTCTACTCTTAAGATAAAATATAAATAATTTGCGTGGTTAAGTACCAATGATTGTAAAACAAATAAACACATATAAATTAAGACACATTTTGTAGCATTTATCTCTGGGGGGCGGTAAGAGCCTCGAGCCGGTGGGAAAGCAGTACAAGGTGGCGAGTGAAGTTTTAGTCCATTACCTCCCCAATAGGCGTGCGCGCGAGGGGCGTCAGAGACCTACCCTCCCCTACGACACCCACACATAACCCATGATCTATTGAGACGAGATGCGGGGGCTTTCCTTGAGATACACTCTCGTCACCATGAGATTTGGTGTGGTAGTAAAAATAAAGTACATCCAAAAAAAACCTTCCTTATTTATTTTTTGCGTTTTGCTCTTCTGCTAAAACATTAAGGCCGAAGAGAGTTTTTACTAAAAAATTTATTTCCTTTTTAGTGACTTTATAAACCCTACACAATACTTTGCAGATGCGGTGTGTAACAATACCCCTAAAACAGTAATCAGTAAATCAGTTAATCAAACCCTTTAGCCTAAACTCTCATGAATTCATAAAAAAATCCAAAAAAAACACTAATTCTACCGTCATGAAAGTCCCATTAAGAGTATCTATATTTTGTTATTAATATACCTGAGTAATCGTATTTATACATAAATATGATTCCATCTTATATAGTATACATGACTTGATTCAAGTCATTATATTCACTAATATCTTCTTTGTATAATAACATTAACAAACATTAAATTCATATATATATTAACATTAACAATATTATGTAGTTTTTTTGTTGTTGTTGTATAAACAATGTCCAGTCGTTTGGTTCGAGCTTTTAAGCAATAAATGGATGCGCCCAGATTTCCAAAGGAGGTATTCCTTTTCCGGTAGGCTGTTGTAATGTTTTTTTGAGAATTTGATTAAATCTTGTCTCTTATAGAGGCTGATATATATATATAAGTTGTTGACTATTGTTACGTTATATAGTTTGAGCTATATTTGATTTAGTGAGTCAGTTTATTCTCAGAACAAAACCAACAGCTTAGTTGTTTGAGTTGTTAGTGTTGTTGTTAGTTTAGTCAGTCGGTTGTTAAGATTATGTATTTATTTGTTGTTCAAATATATCTAAACACGTTCAAGTTAAATGAATATATACAACACTTTTTTCAAACATAAAATCTCTAAATTAAATTAATGTTTTAATTTTACATTTAACATTGTAATATATATTAGAAAACTTAATAACCAATATAATAATAACCTAATATCTCATCCTAGTACCTAACTTGACAATACAGCATTCGGATCACATTAACCAGGTACTAAATATTATGAAGTGGTGTATAACTATCGCGCAGCATACGGGGCAACAGTTCCAAGCACATCGATCACATTATCATTGAACTTGATAAACCAACAACGCTAGCATCAAAAAATATATTATTATTATTAATAATTATTATTATTATTATTATTATTTATTACTTATTTAATTAGTTTGATAATTATTATTATTTATTATTATTATTTATTTAATTATTATTATTATTATTTAATTCTTATAATATATTATATTAAATTAATTATTTATTTATTATTATATTTTATTATATATATATTATAATTTATTATTTATTATTATTATTTAATTATTATTATTTAATATTTTTATATTATTATATATTATTATCCTAATTAATATACTAGATCTCCACACAATTACAGCACCAATAACGCGTGCGAATCACTTTGCCTGCACCAGTCCACAACTAAAACATTGGTATAGGTTGTTTATTAATTGCTCTCTTATTTATCATATAACCAGAATACATAACCTAACACTATATACGTAATTATTAGTGCACCAATTTTAGTAAGCGCACTTATCAAGGGTAACCAAATCAATGGGCCAATTAATTACTATATTAGAACTGTATTTCTATGGTATTATAAGTCTAATATTCTACCGAGTCAGATTCTCAATGGAAATTCGACCACGGGGAGGTGAAATGACTCACGATTTTAAGGGAGTCTTATTATCTTATGTGACACAATGAGACTGTGGTAATTACGTATATGATTATTTATTACTTTTAAATGATCACTACTTAAGCAATTCTGTTTCATTCTATATATCAAGCTTAGTTGTATTTACTATATTTATTCTTATTTAAAAGTTTATATATTACTTATTAAAATATTATTTTATTAGGATATTATTATTAATTATTAGTAAAATTATTAATTTTAGAATTATTACTAAATTATTACACATCATATAATTTACTCATTTCTCCACCTCATTCACTATATTATATTATAATATAAAAACGCAATTATCAACATATACTATTGATATATTCGATTGCGAGAGAGAGAGAACCACATACTAAATTATATGCCACACACACACACACACAACACCACACACACAACTAAACCCCACCTACTAACAAGCAGGTTTTAAAAAAATAAGTAAAGGGTCTAAATAGGCGACCTTAAGGTCCACTGAGCTTTGTTTTCCCTCCACGAACACAATTCCTATATAACTGAGGTATCCTCAGCGTTTTGCGATTCTTTATCTATGAGAGAGTTGCACCTGGCAATCATCGTACTAGAGCGTGTAACTGAGATTTTCACGCATGACTGCTATTTCTGAGTGATGTCAAGCATCATGGTGGGTAACTTTTCTAAACGTTCGGCTTTGCCGATCATCAGACACACTCTTAACATTCTCTTGCGACATGTTCACACCTTAAAACATAATCCGAGTTTTTTTAGAGTTCTATGTATTTTCCGCGTTATTTATCGCTCACAGCTCCCTCGAGTTTATTTATATATAACTATTGTTAAAAGTAAATATTATTTTATTTATATCATATTATAATTTTAGGTTTTTATTTATTCTCAATTAATTTTATAAATATCATCATACTCTAATATTAAAAACTATATGAGAATATTTCTTTGCTTATCACCTCTCGTTTACAGTATGTTTCCGTTTATATAACACTTAAAAATTTATATTATATCAAATATTTTATGTTAAATAAAATAAATTAATTTTTATATAGTTTTTAAATATAGCAGTTAGCATCGCCTTAAGCAGAAATAATTTGGGCGAGAACATATAATTATAAAATTCTATAAATACTACTCATAACACCTACCCAACTCCTATATCCTGTAGATGATTTTGAAACCTCTTAATGAATTTAATATTGATTCAAGTCATTTCGAGTAACATTTTGAGGGAAATATATCATATACTAAATTAAAGAAATTTATTAAAAGTTAATTCTTATACATCTGTCACTCGAATATTTAGCTAACGTAGCAAAGAGTTTTCCCAATTAATAAGCCCAACATAACATCAACATGAAACTTAACATTAAATAATGTACACAAAAACCTTAACCATGCTTATAAGCATGAAGATATACAGCTAACATCAAACAAAAAGTTAGTCACAATGATAAGGGAGAGTAAAAGTAAACTGAATATATAAACATATATTATAAAATTACGTATCTTGTTTTGATATATCCTTTGGTGGTTATCTCTAACCTTCATTAATGGTTAAATTTTACATTAACATTGAATATTTAACAAAATATTACATATAATACCTTTAAGTCTAATTATCCATAATATACAGACTTCTATACGAATATATGCTAGCGTAACAATTTTTTATTTTACATTAATAAAGCTAACATAACATAACCTGAACTAAGAATTATAATAATTCATACAACGCCATCATTACTACTTAACACACCTTTATCTGCACTAATGAGAAATTAGAGAAAAATCAAATTCATATAGTTCCACGCCTTTAACAATTCACAGTAAAAGTAACTAACATAGCGTACATTAAAATGTTTTCTTTTTTTAATTAATAGTATTTGTAAGAATTCTTACTCTCTCTAATAGACTTATATGCAAATAATTAGGTTATTATTTTAAATTTTCGATGATTAACTTATATTATAATAAAGAAAATTATAATTCCTTTCTCTTAATTACATATACAGACCAACCTGAATATATATATCTTAAGCGTAACAAAGTTTTTTACTATTTAAATAATAATATTTTAAACAAATAAATTTATTATCATATAAAAAGTTAAATAACTTTATCATATTTAACATCCTCTTTATATACGAATAATTGTTCCAATATAATAAGTGGTTCAAACTTAAATAACATAAAATTTAAAATATTATGAAATTAATGTAAAAGAATTAACATTGATTTTATGTTAGAGATATACTTGACAAAGTATGAATAGGTTTTACGTTTTTTGTACGCTAAGTTATTTACTATTAAACTGTTGATTAAAAGCGTGGAACTTATTGGTTAATGTTAGTAGTTTTACTGTGGAATATCACCTATGTATGTTAGGTTTTGTCAATGTAGATTATATTCTTAGTTCAGGTTTAAGATATGTTGTATAGTCATTTATTAATGTAAATTAAATTTGTTTAGCGTATATTATAACTTGCCAAATATATTCGTGGTTCCTGTATGAATAATTAAGAACAAGGTTATGATAAATATATTTTGTTAAATATATTAACAGCTTCATTAATAGTAAATTATAACATTTGTCTACAAATTTGTAGACAAAGTGTTAAATAGATTAACGTTTTTGTATGCTATGGTTTTTTATTTTAGTATTACTTTTAATATCTCTAGTATTGTTAAATGTAGTGGAACCTTAATTGTTGAATTAGTTAGCTGTTTATATTATCGTGCTTAAGGTGAATTAGTACTAGGTTATTTACTGGTTGTATGTTAACATTATAATTCTTTATGTTCAGGTTGTATAAGTTATGGTTAGGCTTTTTAATATGGAAAACTTTTGCTATAAGTATAGCAATATTTCGGAGTAATGATCTTATTGATGGTGGATATCAGAAGTAGCGCGTGGTTTATTTATATTGATGGGGGTATTATATGGCTTTCGCTGGTACTCGAAATGATCCACCTTTCGCCCACACATTATAGACTCTGTATATATTTCCTATTATGAAGTCAATACAAGAAATCAAAATTTAATCATTAAAAGAAAATAAAGGAAGTTTAAAGGAGAAAGAGAGATAAATATGAGTAGTGGGAAATGGAATGGTTTGAAATTTTACTGAGATATTAAAGCTGAAATTTAATTCAAGCTATTATATATAAGGTAATAGTAATATAACCGCTACCCAAATACAATTTAATGAATATTAAAGCTCAAATCTAAGTAAAGAACGAAAGGTCTTAATATAATGATATAATTTTTTGTCACTGTCTTCAAATCAAACAAATCCTTTGCTAAAACTATGCCAAACGATACAAGATCAAATCAAATTTATATCCATGACCCAGATTTTAAAAAAAAATTTTTGTCAAATATTTCCACAATGAAAATAAAATAATAAAACTAAACGGATAAATAAATAACATAAAAAAGTGAAGCGTAATAGAGACTAACACATATGTATAAATATACAACGCGCCAGTAAGCATCGTTTTAAAGCTCAGACTTTGAAAATGAGGCAATACCCGACAAATAAATTTTTACTTCCCACTTTTGCCATGTATAAGTTTTTTTTTAAATCATGATATGAAAAAAATGTTTATATTATGTCGTTCTTACCTATGCGGAGATTTAAAGAAACAACATAGTTACAGTTCATCTCATCGCTTTGAACATCATAGAAATGCAAATTTTTAAAAATAAATTGTTCATATATTTTAAAAATTGTAATGTAATATATGTAAGTTTGATAAGGGTTAACGTTTAATAAATTACCATGATGGTTAGAATCGAAGTGCTTATAGTATGGGTTAGTTAATTATAGTAAATGTCTTATAATTATATTTTGCTCTGATATAGATCAGACATTGTTGAGATATAGTCTAGATAAGTGGAATGTGTAGTGTTCGAGTGGTGTGTCTAGTGGGTTGTATAGATGTGTGTGTGGAGTCTGTGGTGTCTCATTAAAGACTGAATGATGGCGGCTGGTCGTATGTAAATGTGTGATAGTATGAGACGAGAAGATGAGTAGCATTCGATTGTCGAATAAATCGCTCAAATCAGAATATTTAGCAGAAAGTAGTTAGAATAGACATAAGAGTTGTAATAAATTATTTATTTCAATTATATGCGAAAACTAAAAATATAATAATAAATTAATATAAATATAATAATAATAAATATATAATATAATAATAATATAATAATAATAATAATTTAATAATAATAATATAATACAATTAATAATATAAACTACTATATATAAATATAATATATAAAAAACTAGTTTTTATATAAGATAAAGGCCCATTTATCTCTAACTTAATTCTATTGCAAAGATAATAAATCTATCTGAGTTTACCTAACTCCTTCTATACATGTGTCAAAAGATAATAATAAATTAATGAGTTCAATTCACTCGAACTTGAAATTTCGAGTGTATTGAGCTTAATACAAATACAGTTTACTCTATAATTAAGTATATTGGTTCATACCTCTAATCCATATTGAGAGTAACATAACACTAAAAATTTAAGCGAATGTTATTAGGTATGTCTTGGTAGAAGAGCAATTATACACTATTCCAATGTTTTTATTATAGTTGTTGAGACCTGCATGGCAAAGTGATCCCTAATATATATGTATATATATATTTATAGTTAGTATAACGTACGATTATTGGTATTTATGTTTAAGAGTAATCTATGTTGAATAAGGAATATTATATAATAATATAATAATAAATAATAAGATAATATTATTATAATAATATATATATAATAATAAGTATATATATAATATAATAATAATTATATATATATAATAATAATTAAATATATTAAATAAATAATAATATTAAATATATAAATAATAAATTAATAATTAATATAATTAATTAATTAAATTATAAATAATAAAAATAATAATAATAATATTTTTGTGCTAAGTTGGTAGATGGTAGTTAGAGATATATTGAGATTGAGCTTATATAGTTGACTTTCTGCTGTAAGTTGGTAAACTTGCATAATTTTAGTTACCTGGTTAATGAATACTGTATGTCATCAGTTAGGCTAGGATGAGATATTATTTTGTTTAGTTTTAAATAAATTAAACAATTAATTAATGTAAAACATTAAATCATTAATATTATATTAATATTAAGATATGTTTGAAAAGTGTTGTATATTTATTCATTTACAAAACCGTTTGATTATATTTAACAACAAAAACAACAACAACGACAACAACTATAACAGCATAAACATAACTGCAACAAACGCTACAGCAACAACAGCATTTTATGCTACAACAACATCAACACTGGCAAACCAATAATGCATAAATCAAACAAACTAACGCGACTTATTAATTATACAAAACTAACTAACAGAAAGAATTTATTTTTTTTATTAGTTTTTTATTAAACTAAAAATAAAGATATACTTATAGTATGAACTTGAATCTAATAGAGTCGATAGATCAGTAGATCAAGATCAATAGATCAATAGATCATTTAGGGGTGGGGAGGTAGGATAGAGGTGGGTGGTTTGTTTACTGAATTTACTGATTTTAGCCTACATTTTTTATTGGTATTAAATTAAGCATAATTTTTTTTATTAAGATATTCATATTATATACATTAAAAAATGAAATAAATTTTATAGAGTAAAAAAACTAAAAACTGTTATAAGAAAGCAATACAAATATATAATAATAATTGTATTTTAATTGAAATTATGTAATTATATACAAAATATGACATGAAATCAATCATAGATTCAATTAGATCATGGATGGGTAAAAGGGTGACTGGAGGGCAGTTTGGATTAACTGATTTACTGAATTTACTGCTTTCTGTATGGCTAAATCGAAAAATGCCACCATGAGCTCAGTGAAGTTATATATTTGATTAAAGAGAAATAAATTTTTTAGTAACCCACGAAATACAGTGACAATTGATTTAAGGAATTTTAAACGATATTTAAAATGTTTTTAGTATTTTATTTGTTACACAAATAATATTATATGACTTGAAAATCAAATAGATACAATATGATCAATAGATTCACATAAGGAGATTGGGTAGGCAGGGTATGGTTTTGAAAACAGTTCATAGATTTTATCTGAGGAGATAATTTAAATATCATGATAATATCATTTTAGCTTATTCATGATTTTTATACATGATTTTTTAACAGTTTTTGTCATTAGTTTAATGGAAATTGGTCAAGAAAGAGATTAATTTTGAATAGTTAATAAAACATAAAAAGTTTAAAAGTTTTGTTTTTGTTATACAAATATTGTTTCTCTGATATCATTAAACATAGATCAATATAGATCATATTAGATCAATAGATCACGTGTTGACAGGAGGGGAGGAACATTACAAGTTTGATTTTACCTAAGATTTTAAATTGTCTTTAGGGTTTGTAAAAAATGCAAATTTTTTTAATATAAACATAAAAAAAGCATAAAATGTTTTAGTAATAAACAAAATAATTTAAAGAAAGAAACAAAAAATAAATAAAAGTTTTTGTGTAATGTTAAACAAAATTATGACTTGATCAATAGATCAATAGATCAATAGATCAAAATTAGATCAATATAGATCAACGAATGGTAGGTAAGGGTGGGGTGGTAATCGTTTGAATATTTACTGATTTTTAACTTGATATTACTGCTTTAACGGTGTTTAATAATTATAAAGTAAAATGCAAATTATTTTATTATAATTACAATAAATAAGAATAAATTTTTCAGTAAAAACAAAGTTCAGAAAGAAAGATATAACAAAAATATAATAAATTCAAAATTTGATAAAAGATAAAGTTCGAAAAATAAATAAAATAAAAAACTCTTTTAAAAACTTAAAATAAAAAAAATTAATATACCAAAAAATAAGCATGAAAAATGTAAATTAACTTATATAAAAATAAAGTACAGAAAAATAAATTGAATAATATAAAAAACAAAACAAAAAATTTAATAAAATTAGTTAACGTTTTATTAAAAAAAAATGAGATTTGGAAAATATAATAATGTATCAGTACTTTAAAACAACATTCTAGAAAAAATCGGGTTATCTTTGGACAAGATGCAATTTGCAATTGACAGACATGTACAATGTTAGAACAAAAGCAGTCATATATGCGAAACAGTTATCATGTGTCTAAATTTGTATCATATTTATCCCAACAATCCTATCCATCTACGGCTACCGCAACCGGACTCCAGCAGGCGGTGCCGGTACCAACTCTGTCTCCTATTTATCGTTCAGCTGGTACACACTTTTCGCGTCCTCAGGCTGCTTGTGGATTTGCCTGGGTATGTACGCGCGCGATATATAATATAAAAATAAATATATTTCTTTTGTCTCTCTTATATTACGATAAATTATCTGCCATATGTCGCTTCCTTTCTATCTTCTGCTTGGTCTGCACTCTTCATTGCATTTTTCCAGTCGGTACCTCTGCAACAACGCGTAGGGTCCCATCGCACAATCCAGCGTGAACTACGGAGCAACGAACGTCAATCTATTTGAGCATCTACATACATAACACCTTATATATAATACATATAATTTTGATATAAAATTAATAAGGCATAAAAGAATATTTATTAACTTATAGCGCACGACATCACAATCAGGCTACGCACCAAGCAACGAGGTGCCGATGCCTAACTCCGACACAATATATATAATTTTGTAACTTATTCTCAGACTCTTTCCTTCATTATTCTTCTATTAGATTCTTTCCTTTCTATATTCTTCTTCTTTTTGCATTCCATGCATTTTTTTAACTCCGATTCCTTAGCCAAATCCTTTCGGCTATTTAGGTGAGTCCCAGACCAACCCTTAAATTACGAATCACTTACAATCCTCATATTCGAGATTTACGTACAATCTTAATAACATAATATTTTGATACATAAATATATGGGATAAATTCAAAGAATATTTTAGCCCATGAATCTAGAGCACTCGACGAGGCACCAACCGGCTCCAAGCACGCGATCTCCGATGACTACTCTTGTCTACTTTCTTTCACTCTACTAGTTCCTCCTTTATCCTCATTCTTATATAATTCTCACTCTTCCTCATTCCTTCCTTCTCTCTTAGCGCACTTATACGTGGCATTCCTACCTTCTATAAGAAAATTTCCTATCTGGAAGGAACGCAGCACCACCTTTATCATCGAAGGGATGCACTCGTCCGGAACCTCAATTCCAGGCTGACGGCGGCGGTACAAACAAACAACCCGAAAATAGAGATATCATCGCGCCAATATTTTTTCATTAAATATTAAAATTATAATTTTATATATATTTTATATTTTTTAATAATTATTTATTTTATCATTTAATTTTAAATTTTTTTTATTAATACTATTAATTAAACTAAATGATAATTATATTTAAATTTAATTTATTTATTAATACATTTTATATATATATTTTTATTTATTTATTATTTTATTATTAATTTATTATTATATATTATTTAAATTATTATTTTTTTAAGTATTTATTATAATTTATTTATTTTTAGTTATTTATTTAATTATTTTTTTATTTTTTATTGTTCGAGACAAAAAAACCTGAGCGGTTTTATTTCGTTCGGAGTCGAAGGGATAGAAATAAATTCCCAACGGGGATTAACTCCCAGCGCTATCGAATTGTTTCGGCGTTTAAGGCTTATTATTTGGCCTAGTCAAAAACCCAATTGCCAACTATACAGCGATAATCTGAATATGAAAGTTATTTAATTATATTTTTCTTTCGGATTATATTCTTTTAGTGGTATGTTAAACAATGTCAACCAGAGCACCCTAGAACAGTTATCACCACGATATCATATTTCCTGATGGTAGACAGTGGCTGAATAATGAGGGCGCGATATTGCGAGAAATCACAGAGATGAATCGATTGGAACGCATCAAACCACATGTATGTAAGCTTAACCTATATCCAGCATCATAATTAAATCCTTCTATGGAACCAAGAAAAAAGAGGCCGCCTTTGGGCGTGTCTACCAAAAAAACACCCCGTCTTTGAGAGGGACCTAATCTTTTTTGGAGAGCTGTGAGGTATCAGGCGTTCGAGATACGCTGACGTAAAGTCCGGTAGGTTGGCTCAGATATGAAAATCGTTCTCCACGTTATATCTCTGAAATAAACTCCTCTCTAGGCTCTGTACCGGACCCCTGAGCGCGAAGTAGCGAAAAATGTTATTTCGCAATCACTGGATGGATGTGAGGAAGACGCTTAAAC
The DNA here is from genome assembly GCA_015478945.1 of Trachelipus rathkii. Lineage (NCBI taxonomy): Eukaryota > Metazoa > Arthropoda > Malacostraca > Isopoda > Trachelipodidae > Trachelipus > Trachelipus rathkii. The sequence goes on from JABUQX010123330.1 coordinate 27,398, forward strand.
AATACAGCGTATTGGAGTTAGGAGTCATGTCAGTGGTCTCTTCCTGTTAGTAAAAATTATTGACGGAGAGTAGTTTCCCTACCCTTACTACATATATATATATATATATTTAATTTATTATTAATACTATATAATATAATATTTATTATATATATATATACTATATTATATATATATATAAATATATATTAATATATATAATATCATCTCTATCATATATTATCGATAAAAGTAAACATGAAAATCCTCTATTGGTACCAGAGATTATCACTTTATTTTTTATATTATATTATATCGTTAATTTATAGAAATTATAATTGATGAATTAAGTTTATTTAATATTTGATTATATAATATTATTATGAGGATTTCTCTGTTTAAAATTTTTATATGAACAGAAAAAGACGGTCAGATCCAGAGAAGCGCCTGCATATAACAGTAAATGGTAACAGTTTGTACCAATCGAACAATTTTATAAAATAATTTTATATAATGAGTTCAGGTGAAGTCTACGAGCAACGATGGTTATTTAATTTATAGGTACCTATGACTAAGCTGGAGAGCAGAATTACTGCACGTAACTGTGAAAAGACAGTTATTTCACATTCTCTTTTTACATATATAATTTAATATATGTTTGCAATTGATTACCTTGTAAGCTCTTTGAGGATGATTGATGTTTTCTCATTACATTGAAAGTGATGTGATGTTGTGTTTATGTCGGTGAGTGTGAAAATTATGTTTATTTAGTAGGTCACTCCCAGTATTATAATAGTAGGAGTTTCTATTGATTTAATTTTTTACGTGAGATGCTGCTACATCTTGCCTTTTATTTAATGTTCTAGTAAATAAAAGCCTTGTGATTTATACATATATACTATTTTGTACCACTTAGTAGATAGATAAAGTAACACAGTAATTTAGGTTATTGACTAATTTTATTTTTAGACCTCAAGTATAGATCCTCTGCTGTTCTATAACGATCAGGAAATTACTATATCTAACGTTTCACAGAAATTATATTTAATGCTTATTTAGGCAAAATATATAGTTAGTTAGTTCAAAAAATTTATTCGTCTAAAATTACGGATATATATACGTATTATATATTTATAATATATAATATAGATCGGTATATAATAGACTATATAATATATATATATATATATTATATATATATAATATATATATAGTATATATTGTTTCAGGCCTAAGTTCGTGTACTAGTAAAATTTGCCCTGTAGGGTGGAAGTGGGTAAATCGTCATTGAAAGAAAATGGCAATGGTTTCCAAGGTTATCTTCAATCCAAATACCCCCATTCCAAGATGAGAATCGTGAGCCACATGTCCAGTAAACATCAAGCCAAAATTTTATAAACGTTACATGATTTTTTGATTGTTCGATAATAAAAGCTTAATTGACTGCACCACTGCACTGACTATGACAAATGCCATTCTACGACTACTATGTTAAGACTTATCACTACTCACATACTTAGTGTCCTTACGTTTTCTGTTTAACTGCCAATCTATCCTTATCCTGCACTGCGTCTTTCTAACTCCTATAAGATCTTACGACTCGCTAATAGACAATAGCATGATTTACGGTACAGCGACGCTGAGTGTTGGTTTATCAAAAGTGAATAGCACTCAAACTGTCTCCATCACTCAAATACCACCTATCCCTAGGCTGCGTAAGGGGTTACCAAAGATTATGTTTTAAACCATGTCTTGATACAAGGGTCCTTTAGTGGGGGAGTTATAATCAAGGGAAGGCACAGTAATAAGCAAGGGGTATCTATAAGAGTAGTGTGGGATGTCAAGGGACAGTTCACGCACCACGCCTAGACAACCAATCTATGTCCAACAGTTAACGGGGATCGACCCATGTTCACTAAGAGGTAGATTAGGAACAAGTTGGAAGATTTCCATTAAATAGTAGTACAGTGCGGAGACGTGGCCTATGCCGTCATGTCTTGATGGAGTTAAGGGAACGCCAAGTTCGGTAGGTTCATGTACAAATGCCTTACTGGCCTTACCCAGTACTACCTCAGCGCCTAACCTTATAATCCTAGTAGTATGGTAGAAAGGATCAAACCCACAAACTGAGTCCTGCATGACACGAACTTCAAAAAGTACACAATCTCCTTAATGAAATGGTGGCTTACCACTGTATAGAACCACACTCACATGATTACAGCAATAAGTAGTAAGGTGAAATTATCTTCCCGGGGTTTCACGGTCTTTTTAATCTATCACACAATCCAGGGATACGGTTGAGAATGCATCCAAAGGAGCATAAATAAGCTATAGTAGATCAGTTATTATACCGAGATAACATTATAATCGGACATTTCCACCTCCTCATAAGATGTCTCAAAGGAGCATTGATTAGGCCAAGTCCATAATCGTGATAATATTAAGGTCCAATATTCTTTTTACTAAATTTAATGAAGAGAATATCTCTTACATCATACTATGATGCTAATAATTAGGAATCATAAATTTACCAGGTGTTACGCCTCAAGGTAAAAGGACTGAACATCACCGTATGAAGCTTCAAAAGCCGATAAACTACTTCTCTTCCTGAGGGCGTCCTTACCAACCTACTAGAGGAACCAATCCAAAGGATTTATAGAGCATAGTAAAAAGAACAAGAAAATAAAATTATAGATCAAAGCTATGGAGTTCACATCCTAAATGTTAGGCGTGAGAGGATATTGGGGCCCAAAGAATAAAGCAATAGCGAGTGCATATTAATTAATTTGTAAGTTCCTTAATGAATATCAACCATGTTCGTGTTTCAGCCGCATGTCTAGGGAAACTACCTGGGATTATATGAAGCCCGAGGCTTTAGAAAAAAAAGAAAAGTATATTAAGGAAACCCGTGTTAACGGTAAGTAAAATTGGTTGAGAAAAGATATTTGAGAGGTCTGAGGATGCTCCTTCCTCTGCTTTATATTCTTCTATCTTCTTCTTCAATTTTTATCGTCTCAAAATTATAATATACCTCCTACTCTTAAGTCATTTCATACTTCTGTAAATGTAACACGTCCTACGTGTAATTATACATGTGGTAATGTCTCGTCTACCGAACATACTCATTATAAAATTACACACACAGAAGTAGACACCACCAATAATGAGTCGAATTTTTAACGGGCCTTATGAATCCGGCTTTGGTTCATAACAGCCCTGTTCCTCTCGGAGTCATTAACGAGAGTATAAATCCACAGTATCCCCTATGTCCTATATCATTGATGAAATAAACCCCTTACCATCATCATACATACTCACCACCTCTAACCATATGAAAACTGGAGTTTTGTATGGTCTTCCCTTTCAACTCACATATAATTTTTTCAAGGTCATTGATACTTTAGCCCTGGTCGACTCCGGAGCGTCTCGTTCAATTTTGAAAGAAAGCTTGTTTCGGCAACTATACACGAATGCAGAAAGTGAAAATTGTCCTATTTTACAAAGGCCAGATATCACTCTCAAATCCATATCTGGTCAAGAGTTGGAAGTGTTAGACAGAGTTGAGTTACAGGTATTAATATATAGTTAGTCTTTTAAGTGTAATTTCTATGTAGTCTCGAATAATACATCTTTTCCTATTGATATATTGATAGGGACTGATACTTTGAAAATTTTACCGCTAACTATAGATGTGCCGCGCGACTGTGTACATTTTATCTGTAATCACGGTGAAATTAAGGAGATTCCATTAAATTTAACAAAGAAGGGAAACAATAATGAGAAAGGTTCATCCCTTCCTCTTAATAGTCTCCATAGCCATTCATACAACAATAGTACACATATAGGTTCTGAACGGACTTATAGTCAGGTTTTAAAGTCTCCATCTAACATAAAGGACATAGAATCAAAAGGTTTGGTAAGTTACAATCCTGCTGTACATAAATCAGCACATAATAATATAGGAAAGGTTAGTGGTTCTGTCGGTACCGGAACATACTATATACCTCCTCCTAAAAGGATCTCTGTAAGTACCGGAGACCATTTTAACTATTCTGCCAAAGGCGTTTCTGTCTGTACCAGAAGCCGCCCTGAATATCGCTCCTCTATTAATGGAGGATGCTTGAACACTCATGCTCCTATCGTGGGGGAGTATGTTGAGAGGAGTACCCCTGAAGAGAAGGGATGCCATCCTACTCGTTTATTGAATTTCGGTCGTTTTGGACAGAGCACGGGAGTGTTTCCTCCGCTCCGAGCGCTGCCACCTCGGAATTACTCACTCCAAGGTGATTATATGCGGAGCACTGCCGTGCCTCTTCCAAATAGAGCTCATCCGCCGCCATTTACATCACCTAGTGGTGACTCAGGTCGGTGGCCTCCAAGGCACTTCCCTGTAAATGCTCAAAATATCTTGCCCAGCGGCAGATATGCACGGAATAGTGCTGCGCTTCCCATAAATACGACGAATTTTTCGTGTCCAGGTACGATTTATACAAGTAAGTATCGAAATATTAGTAATTCAAACCGGACCGGCGGGGTGCCTTTTCTTGACAGAGCCCCACTGTCTAATACATCAATTGGTTGTCCTATCACAAGCATTCCTAATCCTAAGTTGGGTCCTTCTCAGACATCATTGATTACAAATAATGAGCGGTATAACTCTCCAAAGAGTCGGTGTCGATCCGTGGTTCCTAATATGGAACATACTAATTTTTATTCATCTCTTGAAGATGAAATGGATAATACTAGCAATATGGAAAAGGGCTTACGCAGATGAGGTAGGACAGAACTAAGAGGAATTGTTAAGTCATTAAATTAATAATAAGTGAGTACACTTTCAACATGTAAACGAGGTAAGTAATACTCCCATACATAATTATAATACTAACTTTCAACCTTCTTCTGTTCTTAATTTATCCTCTTCTGACAATTCTAATATCCATCCTACTTCCTTGCAGGAGATTAATCCAGCTTCTCTTCTTTCACTATCTTCGTCGCACCAGACCAGATATGCGGAAATACCTGATGGAAGCCCAATTGCTACTAATTCTCCTTTATCTTCGTCGCACCAGACCCGATACTTGGAAAACTTTAATGGTAGCCGACAGTTTAAAAATTTTAGAACGCACCCGCCCATATACTCGGAAAAACTTTCAGAAAGTCGAGATGTAGTCTTTAATGACACTTTGTCATGTAAAGTGTATACTTCTTCTGACATAGAGATATTACCTTACTCACGGTATATTCTCCCTGTTAAGGTTCAGTCTGAGATAGGTGCTTCTCCCCCAGAGAATTTAGCACTTATATCTGAAAGTAAAAAGGATTGTTTTCCTTAGGTACACTTTTCTTCGGTAATACACTTCCTACTTGTACTAAAGGCAATATTTTGTTGGAGTTGGTAAATTTAGGCGACGATACGGTTTCTTTTGACAATCACTGCTTTCCTACTACAGCTTCTCTACTTCTTTATAAAACTACAGAACCATACGACATTAACACTGTCATAGTTTCTAAAAGTCTCTCCGATACTCAAATTAGAGAAGTTTACCGAGAAATCTTACTTTCTGAGTCCAGTAAGGATTCTAACAAATATGTTTTATATAATCCTTTTCAACTAGAGGACATGCTTTCATTCTTAGTTAAAAATAGAAATACTATTGCTTTAGCTTATGATCTTGTAGGAATATGTCCTTTTTAAAAAATTTTCAATTAAACTTATAGCTGGAAGTCCAAGCTATGTCTACACTCGCCCTTACCGTCTGTCGCATAAATATATGGAAGCAATTGATGAATGGGTAGAAGACAGTCTGGAAAAGGGTTATATAGAGCCCAGTATTTCTCCTAGTTCTTCGCCTTTACTATTAATTCCTAAAATGACTGGTGGTAAAATGAGAGTAGTAGTGGACTACCGGAAGCTGAACTCTCTCACCATTCCGGATCGCTTCCCTTTTGTCATTAATAGGGTCCATACGCGTGTTTTCCTCCATAGACCTTTTGTCGTGGTTTTCTCACTTGGAGGTAGAGACAACGTCTCGTTCTTACACTGCTTTCTCCACTTCTAGAGGACACTATCAAATGAGGGTCATGCACCTGGGAGCCCGCAATGCACCCTCTGTGTTTAGTCGAACAATGGAAATGGCGCTCTACTGCTTGCTAGGAGTGGTTTGTTTGCTCTTTATAGACGATATTTTCATATTTAGTAAAGACATCCCTTCGCACTATTCTCATCTTTCTAAAGTCTTTAATGCTCTATCTAATGCCCTGCTAAAATTTAAGCTTAAAAAGTGTTCATTCTTCAAAAGTAGTGTCACTTTTTTAGGTTTTAAAATTAGTGGAAAAGGGCTGTCTCCAGATCCGGTCAAATTGGAAGCTATTAAAGGTTTTAAAATTCCTCAAAATGTGTCTGATGTCCGTTCACTCCTTCGTTTCTTTAATTATTTTCGCCAAATGATCCCTAACTACAGTTCTTTTGTTCAGCCACTTACTCTTCTCCTAAAGAAGAATATTCCATTTTCTTGGCAAATTGAACAACAATCCGCTTATGATTCTTTAAAGAAGTTCTTACTTTTAGATCCTGCTCTGTCTTTCCCTGATTATTCTTAACCTTTTATACTGAGCACAGATGCCTCCGATTTTGCTATAGGAGCTGTGTTAGCACAATATAGTCCATTAAAAAAATGAAGATCCATAAATAATAATTTTTATTATTATATTATAACAATAATCGTACATGGATTTTGTAGTATTTTTAGGATCCCCCGATTATTTAATGAGTACATATTTTGTTACCCCTTTAAAGCAGTTTTTGTGAGTGGAAGAAAGCAAGAATGTGACGTGACCAACAGTTACCTGTCTTTGGAAAGTGGAATTTAAAATCAGTCTTTTATTTCCAAAATGCTGCATATTCAAAGTTAAGAATATAGTTCGATTATTTAATCGTCCACCCGATTCCTAATACTGGACACTTTTCTTCTTCTAAGGAGGATGAACCTAACAATGCGTCTTCTGCCATTAGGTTCCAAGTTCCTGAAGACCCTCCTATTGCTCTAGTCCATAATCCTATTCCAATAGCTTTTCCAGACACAAGTGTTTATACATTTTCGGATGAAGTTGTCTTCCACGAGCAAAGAAAAATGTTCTAGATTGTCGGAAATTTTCAGTAAAATTAAAAATTCTCCTAATCCGGATAGTTGTCTTCCACACATTATTGCTAAAGGTAATACTTCATTGGATATCTCCCAGAAATAAATATCTACTTGAAGTTCCTGATTCTTTCATATACACTACTATATTTTTGAATCACAATACCCTTTCTGCAGGACATCCAGGTGCTGATCGCACTGAATACCGCATAAGGGAGAGGTGTAACTTCCCTCGGTTATCTACTTTCGTTTCTTTCTTCTGTAAACAGTGTACATCTTGCATCGAATTCAAAGGTTCGAAACCTCACCCTGTTGCTATTTACTCTTATCCCCTGCCTTTCTATCCATTTTCTAGAATGCATTTGGATACTATAGGTCCACTTCCTAAGTGTAAGGTTACAGGTGCAAAGTATATCTTAGTTTTTAAAGATGCACTTACTCGTTATTGTGAGATTTGCCCTGTAGCTTCTAGGGATGGTAAAGTAGATGAGGAAACTCTTCCTAATAGGGTTATACAACATCATGCTGTACCGGAAATTCTTATCATTGATAGAGCAGCAGAGTTCACTTCCGAATTTTTCAAAGAAGTCTGCAAAACGTGGAACATTAAAAATCGCACTATCGCCGTCAGACATCCTGCAAGCAACAGTCTTGCAGAGGAAGAAAATAGACGTATTGAGGATTACTTGCGTCATTTTGTCTCTGCGCAGCACGACGATTGGGGTAAATATATTGCTTTTGCGCAAATATCCTTAAATTCCACATATAACTCTTATATCAGTAACACTCCACATTTTCTGGTTCATTTTTATGTTCGTAGGTTACGTTTTGATCTTCCTGACTACGTATCCCCTTTTTTTTAATAAAACACTTCCTTTAAAAGATCATTTGTATGACTTTAACGCTGAAATGGCTGAAAGGGCTGCTGCTATCCGCCAGTTGGTTCGTCAGAAACTCGAAAAAGAAACATTTAGAATCGCTCAACAACAACATTCCAAGGCTCCTATCCGCCCTATACGTGTTGGCGATTATGTGTATCTTCTAGCTGTTAAACCTCCCCATTTGTCTCCAAAACTTTTCAAGAAATGGGTTGGTCCTTATCTAGTAGTAAATGTCTTAAAATATAACAAATATCTTCTGCGATGTTTGGTTACTAACAGAGAATTCGAACCTCATGTGGACAATTTGAAAATTCTCCCCATGCCCATCGTTAAAACTACAGATAATAATCTTTCTTCCATTTGGTAAACTTATGATCCTGTTTCGAATACCACCTTTGCCCCCGAAACCTGTTCCGCGTGGGTTTTCACCATCCTCCCTCTCGTTCCTCCGCTAGCGTACAGTTCGTCACGTGGAAGGGTCCTTCTTCCGATGATTCTACTGCTTCAGACGACAATGAGATGATGAGTAAATGTGTTGGTTAGGAAACTATTGCTTCCCCTGGTACCTGCTGTAAGCATACCCGTCAGCACACAACATCACCAGGTCAACAAGCAAAACACTGCCAAGCACAGCAAGGCAGGTGCAACAGACAACACCAAGTGCCAAAAGCAACACCGTACAACAACAGCGACCAAGGAAACAGCATCACCAAGAATTTTGAACCTTCCAATTTCCCGCTGATTTCTCATTCCCCTTCAGTACAGTCTTCTCCAGGCAGGTTCGCACTACTCCAAACCAACAAAAACCAAAAGAGTCCACTGATTCATCTTTGGGTATAAGATTCCAATGGAGTTTTCAATCTTATTTATATTCATTCTTACGTAGGAACATTTCACATAGCTCTCCACAGCTTTCTTCTTCCCTCACTCCTCCTAATTTGTCTTGCAAGATTTCTCTTCATAGTTCTCCCCTTCTTTCTAGGCGTTCTTCTACCCATAGTAGTAGTTCTCCTTCTTCTCCAGACCAATTAGGTGTTCGTGAACCTATTAGACATTATGATGAGTACCCCAGTACACAGTCTACCCCGTCTTCTCCGGAAGAAACCTTTGTTAAGGATGACAGACGAATAGATCCTTCCTACCATCCTCATCCACAATTAAGAGGTCCTCGTGCAAACTCTCTAATGAGATTTCGTAGTCATGCGAGACGAGTGTCACCTCCACCTTTTGTTAACCCTGATTCCCCTTCTTTTTACTTAGTAGATCCTAATACTATTTCTTGGACTCCTAATCCTAATGTTCGTTCTAGATCTGTTTCTGACATTTTTAGGCAGTTTCCTTAAGATGTGTCAAGAGACGTGCCTCCTGAATTACAACTTAAGCTTCCACCTAAACTTCCTCCAAAGATTCCTCCCAAGCTTACACCTAAACCTCCTCCGAAGCTTTCACCTAATTTCACTAGTACTCTTGATTATTTCACTCCTACTTATTGGCAAAGGATGTATCCTGTACGTAAAATATTACACCCTTTCCATTCTACTGCCTATAACTGATTGTCTTATATCATCTCCTAATACTTTTCCCCAAAATTCTACTACTCCTCTTACTATGTCAATCTACACCCAGTGGTACGGATCCTGCCAGCACTGGAGCTATCAAACCGAACCACCTCATATCTAACATAAGGTAGAATACAATTAATACCTTAGAACCACATAAATAATTAGTGTTCGTCTTCATATTTATTCGATGTACTGTTCGTTGAATTAAAAATGTAATTGTAAATTATGTAAAGTACGTTGAGTTTTAAATTTTGAGGTAAATCGTGGTGTTTCTCCGCGCTGATTACCGATCCATAGTAAGTAATTAAGTCGAAACTTCCCGTGTGTTGGTTGCGCGCGTGATTTCGAATACGTCCAGTTGTAGTATAATGTAGTTACATAATCCCTTTTTATGTGTTACTATTTTATCTTTTATATGTTTTATATTCTTATACTTTTATATGTTTGGTTAATCTTTACTTTACTTTATACAAAATTGAATAGAAAACAAAATAAAAATAGAAAAGTTCAAAAACCAGAAAATCGAAAAATTTGAAACAAGC
>JABUQX010123331.1:0-12099 GCA_015478945.1 Trachelipus rathkii
TACCTCATCATCTTTGGGAAGTGCTTCAGAAAACTTGGCACATTTTCGCCCTACCAGTTCCATCTGGCGAAGTGGTGTTGATCCAAAGCATCCTCCTTGTACTCTCTGCAATGACCAGGTGTTTCCGGCGTGTTCAATACTGTCCGAAAATATAGTGAATCTTCCTTGTCTGATTGGTGATAGAGACGGTCTATACCCTCTTACTTGAGTTCTTGTTTTGGGGAGTAGAATTAATCAATCTACTTCCTTGAGGAGTATCAGGGTTGTTTTTGATTGTACAAGAAGCTTTGCTTGTGTGTTGTCTGTACGATGGTGATAGGTCTGTGTTTCTGGTGTTGTGATCTGCTTCTGGTAATATGACAGTATCGTGATCTTAGCATAAAATTAGGGGGAATCCATGAAGAGAGTGGATTGGAGATTGCCGTGATTCATATGATGGTATCTGTCGATCATATCTTTCTTTCAGTGTTCGCATACGTTGTTCTTGATGTCTGTATGTATGATTTGTCGGGGGAAGTCCAATGATTTCTTGAATTGCATCTGGATTCCAAATCTCATCATTATCAAATGAAAAGTGAGATTCTGTAATCTTTTCTACTGGAATTATCTTTACATTATCCCGGTGAACCGGAAATAATTTCGTTGAATTTAAACACGAAAGCATAAGCTTATTTGGCTCCTTTATTTGATTTACAATAAAAGGACCTTCAAATCTTTTGTTCAAATTTAGAACTTTGTTCTGGTTTCTTTACAGCATTCACAAAAACATAATCGCCCACTTTCAATCTCTTTGTGTGGCATGTTTGTGTTGCTGTTCCATGCTTTAATTGTTTCTTTTTCTAGACTTTCTCTAGCTAAGTCTCTTATTGCTCCATTCTTTCCACTACGACATCTACCTCATCTGTATGAATTTTTCTATTTTTCCGAGTTCAAATTTGTAAATGGAGAGACATAATCAGGCATCTCGTAGGGAAGTCTCTTTATATTATCCATGCAGGACAAAATGTGGAGAAGATCCTTGATCTATTATACGATGTATTAATTGCTATTTGAGCAAAAGATAAGTATTTTGACCAATCTCTATGATTGTCTTTTACAAAATGACGGAGGAAATTTTCAATATCTGCATTCAATCTTTCAACTACACCATTTTGACTTGGTTTGTAGGGCAGAATATTAACTTTTTTTATCCTCCAAGCTTTACACAGCTCTTTGAACGCAGCTGATGTGAATTCTGGGGCATTATCTGAGGCTAAAATTTCTGGGCTCGAATGCCGACATATCACTCTTTCTTGTAAAGCTTGAGCAAATTCTTGACTTGTTCTTGATTTACAGGCAACTAACTCGCAGTATCTAGTCAAAACATCTCTGAAGACGAGAATGTGTTTGGCTCCTGAAATTGAGCATGTGGGAAGTTTTCCTATACTATCCACATGTACTCTAGAAAACGGAGTATAAGGAAGAGGCCATCTGTTGATTTCTGCTTTTGGAGGTCTAGGACCTTTAACCTTAGCACAAGACACGCACTGTGAACAGTACTCCTTTACTAACTTACTTAGATGAGGAAAAACGTATCTTTCTCTAACTCGTTTTTCAGTCCTCTGCTGTCCTCCATGCCCACTTCCAAGTGAAGAATGGCATTGATCTATAACTGAGTAGATCATGCTATCTGGTACTTGTATTACATAAGGTTCCTTTCTAGTTGCATAGTACAGCACTTTCTTATGGAAAATGTGTGGATAGGTCTTGGGGTTTTCCTTAGCCCACTTAACTAATTCTTTTAATCTAGGGCAATTCTCTTGTTCCCTATTAAAAGTTTCTTTCGTTAAAATAAAATCTTTTCTTGGTAGCATCGGTTTCTTTTCTCCTTTAAAGAAATAAACGTTTGGAGCTTTTGCTGGATGCCTACTCAAATAATCAGGAGGTATATTAGTCTTTCCTGTCTTATACTTAATAGTTGGTGAAAAACTATTCACAAATAAATTCCAACGGGCTAGGCGTCCCGTTTGTTGCTTGTTGCGAAATATAAAGCATAAGAGGTTGGTTATCAAAGTTAATATAGTGGATGGAGTACGCAAACACGTATCTTAAACTTCTGTTAGTGAAAAGACAAACAGCTTAAACCATTCCCTTTTTCTATAATATCATAGTTTAATAGTTCACTGCCTCTTAACACTCTTGAACGAAGATAATCGGCTTTTCTTTGCCATCGACCACATTGATAAAGTACTCTCCATTCCATAGTCACAGGCGTATGTACTATAAAAAATGGCTTGGAAAATTGGAAAGTTACTGAGGTTGCACCACAAGCTTCTCTTTTTAAGTTTAAATGCTTTTTGGTGTTCTTCTTTCCATTCAAACTTAACACTCTTCTTTATTAAGTTATATAATGGTTTCGCAATTAGTGCAAAGTCACTAATTAAAAAGCGAAAGTACGAGAAAAATCCTAATAAGATTGTGTTTCTTTAACACTTGTTGGAGGGACGAAACTCTTCATCGATTCTATCTTCGCTGGATCTGGTGAAATTCCGTCTCTTCCTATCTTAAATCCTAAGTATAACACTGAGGTTTGTAAAAAATGACATTTAGTCAATTTAACTCTTAATTTATTATCTCTAAACGCAGTAAAAACTTTCTTTAAGTTTTCGAAATGTTCTGCCTTATTTTTACCCATGATTAAGACATCATCTAAATACACTTGTGCAATAGGTCCTAATAAATGGTTCAACGCGACTTGCATTGTTCTAGCATAGGTACTTGGGGCATTGCGGTGCCCAAATAATAATCTGGTTTGGGCAGAATAATCCTTTCCTTGTACGGAAAGCCATTAATTTCTGTGTTTCTTCCTCGACTTCGAGGGAATGATAAGCATCGATCAAGTCACAGCTAGTAAAAATTGTACTACCTCCCAGGGACGAAAATATCTCGTCAATCGAGGGCAATGGGTACACATCTGGGACGCTGAAAGAGTTTAAATACCTATAGTCTTATACAGACTCTTGGTTTGTTAGAGTTCTTTTTGGCCACCACCAATAGAGGTGAACTATGTGGCGAATAGCAAGCTTTAATATATATCCTTTCTTTAAAGCTGCATCTGTAAAATTATCTATGTCTTCCAGGTAGCGTGTGGGAGACGATACTGTTTCCTAAAAATGATCTTTGGAGCATCTGGAGTAAGTTCTATTTCAAACTTCTGTATGGGACACACAGGAACTGCATCGTCATCTAGAGCAATAACGTCCTTGTATTCCATTAACAAATCTAGAAGTTCTTCTAAATGCTCAGGTATCTGTAAAATAGAAACATCTGCTTCTTCTTTACTTAAAAATTATCTGTTATAATCTCTCTGTATGCATTTTTCAACTGTTTAACTGATAAATTTTCGGAGCAGGTTACTATACAAGTAGAACCTATTTGCTTATTTTCTGTAGCAGTATCAGTTTTATTCAAATCTTCTTCAATAAGTTCCAAAATCGGATGCATTTACCTATATATTTATTTCTTTCTTAAATGAAAAAGGCTTGGTCACTTAATTAATATAACTCAAAATAACTTCATTATTTCTAACTGGGCATACAGAATTTGCAAAATATAATGGCCCTAAGGAAAAAGCAGGTGTTATTAAACACTTCTTTTCCAGTTTCAAATCTTCTTTATTCTCAGGTCTGACTTTCAAATAACCATAAGAATGAGCAGGTGCCATTGTTTCTTCTATTAATAGCATTGAACTTCTATTTCTTCGTCTGCTATTAAGGTAATTAAAGGTAAAGGAAGGACCGGAGAAAGTTGTGAATTTTCTTTGTTCTTTTTGACGAACAACGGAATTTTCTTTATTTCTTATCTTGGTAGGCTTCTTCAATGAGCCTGTAGTAATTTCTGGTTTACAATTATCACTGTAATTGTTTAATTTAAACTTATCATCCTATTGGAAATCTTTTTCTAATGATTATAATCATTCAATCTTTCTTACTATTTCTTCTTCTTGTTTCATGAGAGAACCTTACTAACTTGGCAAAGATTTTAACTTTTATTTCGTTATTCTCTTCTTTAAGATTTAAATGGCGATGAAGAAAGGTCTATTGTTATAGGTAGAGTAGCTAAAATACTTGTACCTAATAAAATTCCATTCCAAGCTCCAGTACTTTCCGTTTTACACACTAAAAAGGTAACTGGGTAATACTGTTGGTGTAGTCTTAAGAAGTAGATCAACTTCTCCTATAGGGTGGATCATCTGAGTTCCAATCCCTTGAACTATAATACTAGCTTCTTTAAGAGACAGTTTAAATCTTCCTTCTCTTTCTATTTCCCTTAATCTATCCAACGATATCAAACAGGTTGTGCTCCCTAAATCTAGTAGGCTATGAACTTCAACCTCGTTCTGACCTTTTGTTGGAGTCAAAAAATTTTGACAAAAAAATAATGCATCTCATTTTGGGGGTCCCTAATTCCTACACCAAAGAAGCTAGAGGTTACTAAAACACCTCTCTTCTTTAAGCTTTGAAGTATTTTCTTTAATTACTGTTCTATTTACCATTTCTTCATTTAAATCTTTGGCCTGAAACTAAAATATTTTGTTCTCTTGTAGAGAGATCTGGTTGAAAAAACTGTTCATTTTTCTTCTTTCATGCTTCAATTCCAGATATCTTTCTTCATGTTCTGGATCAGCTGGATGGTTAGAAATCAGATGAACTCTGGTTGTTTTCTTGGAACTCTTACCTTGATAGCTACGCTCATTCTTTGAGTAAGAGTTTGGCTTTCTAGTATTTGAATCATTTTTTATCTCGACTCTTCGAGCTTTGACCCCATTATCAAAATCAGTGGGGTTATTATATGGTATTACCATATTATTTTCATTTTCCTTAGGGATCCACACAGGGGCATTCTTGCAATTAGACGTTGAACCCCTGGCATGGAACTTTCTACATACTCTGCAGTATGTGGTATTCCAACCACAGTTTCTAGAATGATGACCTAAAGATTCACACTTTAGGCAATAGTCCATTGACTTTATCTCTTTACTGGAGAGTTTTTTAACTACTCCCTTATTAAGTCTTATATTTGGAGAAGGGCTTGTCCTTTTTCCTGAATTTCTAGAAGTATTCTTTTTATTTCTCCATTCCATGGTTCTGTTCCTCATGGAAGGGTTATATGTAGTTCTTTCTTGTCTAACTTCAACTGTTATTAGTGCTATGTTCTCTGTAAGAATATCTCTAGCTGTATTTCTTCTATCTTGTTCAGCTCTATGGTTAGTCTGGAACAAGACTCCTTCTTCTATTTGACTAAGTTTCTCTAAAATTTCTACGAAACTTAAGTCTGGATTAAAGACTTTTAAGACTTTTTCTCTAAGTCTTCTATGATCTCTGAGACATTCTTCCAACTCTCTAAATAATCTGTCATAAATTAAGATATTTATCTGTTGAGAAGTAAATCCAAAGGAAGTCTCAATATCGATGAGTTTTCTCTGATATTATTCCCAAAGGAGATTCTTCAAGTCCAACATGAATTCAGTAAGAGTTACATGTGGTCTCCTCGTAAATTTCATGAACTGTTTCAATAAACAGAAGATTGTCTCGGTTTTTTCTGGTTTGAGAAAAATCTTCAATTGAATCAAGAAGTCTTCTAGGGTCTTACACCTCGAGAAGCTGCTATCCTTGAGAATATATTGACGGGCCTCGGATGTGAAATCAGAAGAGATTGTAGTCTTAGCATAGTCTATTTTTTGTCTTTCAGCTATTAGGCCTAACGTGCGTATCTTCTCTTGTAACGTAGAAAGATAATCTTCAAATTTAATGCCTACCCAAGCTTGTGTCTTGGTATTTCTTCCATACAATTTTAATTCTTTAGGCAATTCTGGTTATGGAGGGGCATACGCAGCGTTTGGATAGTATCCTCCATAAGGGGGTCCATATGGATATGGATTGTAACCAGGTTGCATTGTAGGAAGGGGTTGTTGCCAGCCTGTGTAAGGTGGCTGCATATTTAAAGGATTATTTAAAGTATTTTGGGCTGGTCCCCACGGATTCTGAGGTTGTCCTCCATATAAAGTATCACTTGCTTGGGTCTGTCCCCAAATTCCACTAAACTCACTTCTATTGTTAAATATTTCTGTTTGGCCATTCCAGGAAGGATAAGTTTTCTTTTTATTTGAAGGGGGAGTGGCCCCCGATGCATTTAAATGTATGTTAAAGGTGTTGTCCAAAACATTTGTCTTTTGGAGCACCTTAGGTATTCTTGCTGTATTTTCTGTATTTCTTGGTTGATGCCAGTCCCAAGCTGTTCTCTGATTTGGGTTTAACGACATTGTATCAATGTTAGAAGGAGGTAGATATACTGGAGGAAGTCCCATATCCTTTTGTGTGGGTTCCCTTATCTTGGGTTTTGCTCCTTTATTCTCTTCTGTTTTCTGTCCGTCAGTAGTCTTCACTTCTGTTACATCATGTTCTTCTTCTTTATTAACATCTTCTGTATTGTCTTCTTTATTTGTATCATCCATGTCCTCATCCTTGTTCTCTGTTGAATCACTATTTTCTAAGTCTTTATTATCCCTTTCAGCTCCTCCTGAAGCTCCATTAGGGTTCAACTGGTCCGGCTATAGCCTTCTGAACCAGGTAGCAGAGAATGACAAACAATGTTGAAAATACGAAGACGGTAAAGACTATGGTTCAAACATAGTCATGATTAAACTTTAATTAATTCAAGTATATCTACTTATAAATCATAAAATCCAGTTAACAATTAAATAAAATTGTAATACATTTTTAAAAAAAAAAACTAAGTTTTCAAACTGTTTCTAAAAAATAATAAAAAAAACTAAAGTCTCAAAATATTTTTTCAAAGTTTTCAAAAAAAAAAACACTAAAGTTTTCCAAAATATTACTACAATGTCACAAGTAATTTTTTTTTTTTTTTTTTTTTTTTTTTTCAAACATTTTTCAAAATATTTTCCAAATTTTCTATGTTCCAAAGAAAAATATTTATTCCTATTAAATTTAAAAACTGTCTAATAGTTATTCACTATTAAATTTAAAAAATTAAAATTTAATCACTTTTGATTCTAAGTTCAGAAATAAAAATATTTTTTTAAAATTATTTAAAAATTTCAAAGTTCAAAAATAAAAATAATTTTCTTTCAAAATTAAAAATCAAAGTTCAAAGTTAAAAAATAAAAATAATTTTCTTTCAAAATTATTTAAAAATATCAGAGTTCTATTTTCAAAAATAAAAATAATTTTCTTCCAAAATTATTTAAAAATGTTCTATTGTCAAAGGTCAACTTATTTGTTCTTCTTTGTCAAAGGTTAACTTATTTGTTCTTCTTTGTCAAAGGTTAACTTATTTGTTCTACTGTTCTTCAAAGTTCTTCTTCAAAATTGTTCTATGTTCTCTGGGTTGAAATCAATCAAATTATATACCAAATTTATTTTGTTTTTCTTTATTGTAAAATAATCCTCTGCCCCAGTGGAATAATTTTTTTAAAATATTACAGGTCAGTAAAATAAATTTTCAATTTTTCTGTAGCTAAATATAACAATTCTGTTATTTTTTAGGTCAAAGAAAACAATTTCTAATGTTTTAGATCAAAAATATAATAATTTTCTGTAATTTTGGTCAATTTGACCTTTCGTGACCTTTGGTGACCTTTTGACCTTTGGTGACCTTTCGTGACCTTTGGTGACCTTTGGTCCTAGTGACCTTTTCTGGTTGGTCTGGGGTCTGACCCAAAAGGTTTTACCTCACTTTGGTAATTATTATTATATTTTTGCTAATTGCGGATTTCCGATAATTTAAAAAAAAACTTATTTTTAATTCACTGCAAAAAAGAAAAAAAAAAAACCACAAAAGCTTTTTAAGCCTTACTAAAAAAAAGGGTTAAAAAAAAAACCGGTTAAAAAATAAAAACCGAAATTTTTACCACCTGTAAATATTCGCGGGACTACGACAAAAATATTCGCAGGGACTACGACAAATATAATTAATACATAATTATAATGAAGAAGTAATTAGTAGATTTATAATTAATAAAAGCAAAAACGATATATATATATATATATATATATAAAACAATGTGTGTGTGTGTTGTTGTGTGTGTAAGAGAAACAGAATGCAGGAAGAGGAAATGAATGAATGAATCAGTTCACTAGGCCAAGTTCAATTCTCGTCCTTGTCCTTCTGAATGGCACTTCCGCATCAGAACGTCCTTCTCAATGCTTCCGCATTCAGTGCCACTTTCCCTTCCCTCAATTTTACTCTTACAACTCTCATTCAAACCCTCTTTGAATGAATATTATTTTTACGATTTTACTATTTGCTGATCCCTCAGAAATCGAACTCAATTTTCCTACACTTGTAAACAGAACACACTCACTAACACACCTATTTTGACATAACATCTTTCTTGCTTGTCGTATTGTATACTGCTGCTGTTTTTGAGTTTTAGTAATCTTTAACTAGCTCTAATTACTTAACTAACTATAATTAACGAATAATTTTTTCACTAAACTGATTTACTAACTCTATACTATCGTTGTCAACAAAAAAAAATAATTAATCTAGTTTTAATAATTAAATTTATATTATGTCATTGCATAATTTTATATATATCTTAAAAAAACTTCCTTCAGGAACCTATATGAAAGAAAAAAATGAAAATAAACATTTTTAATATTAATTTTTCTAGTAATTTGCCTTTAAAAAACAAAAAAAAATACAATAATTGAAAACAATAATTCATTATATCAAAATTTATTTATTTAATATATTCTTATATATTACTGTCTCTAAAATTTTGTTATTTTCACACTTTCCACACACTATATTAAGTAGCTCTTTTCTAATGGCTATTATGGTGCATTTTATCTCTGTCACCACTTTGTAAAAATTTGTTTTGTAATTGTTAGGAAAATTCAATAACATTTGTTTTAATTAAATTTTAACACCTTTTGTGTTTGAAATTTGCACAAGCTGAAATATACTATATATAATAAGACCCAAAGGTGTTATTATATTGCATACCGTCTTGTGCACAATTACCTTGCATTATAAAGGATAATTTGTTTTTTGTGTGAAAATTAATTTCTGTACTTACAGTACTTCTAATTGAATTTTTCCACCTTTAACAGCTTGGCAAAGGTTTTGGATTTGGAGTCTATTAGTGACAAAGCAGTCACCTCTCGCGGAATTGCTATACCAATGGGCACTTGTAGACTCAGAAAATCCTTAAGTTCGTGTAGGCGCAATCCCTCAACCGTTCCTTACGGTTTATTGTCTTTGTAGTCGATAACACGCCACTGTAAATGAGAAGATTACCACCTCCAATATCCTGATGCAAGGTAGACAGTCTGGTGACTTATGTGAAATTTCTCTCCAGCACCAGATGTAGGTTCATAAAACGCAACAATTCCAGAGAGGCTTTTATTTTACATCCTACCATTAAATACTTCTAACCAAATCTGAAAATTGGAATGCTGAATTCCAAAAACCTATTTCCAAAAACCTATAAAAAGAGAAATGGAAAAACGCTACAGTTACATATAATTAAAAAATAATTATTAAGCTGTAATTAAAATTAATCAATTAAAATATTATCATATTTCCATTATATCCAATATAAACAATATATCAATATAAACAATATATCATTAAACATATCAAAAAATTCTCCTCTAACAATTATATTTTTATTAAAAGATAATAAAAGTGATTTAATTGGCAATATAATAATTAAATACAAAATATATTTTTCAAAGATATAACAAATATATAAGTCTGGTGACTTTGGGGTTCTTTCCCCTATTGTGTGTCACCTTTTGGAAGGTTGAATAAACGCTACATTCCAGAGAGGTTTTATTTTACATCCTAACCATTAAATACTTCTAACCAAATCTGAAAAATTGGAATCTAACAAAAACCTCAATGATAAAAGAGAAATGGAAAATACGCTATCAGTTACATATAATTTTAAAAAATAATTAAGCTGTAATTAAAATTAATCAATTAAAATATTATCATATTTCAATATATCCAAATAAACAAATATATCAAATAAACAATTTATATCATTAAACATATCAAAAAATTCTCCTCTATTACAATTATAATTTTTATTAAAAATAATAAAAGTTTTAATTGCAATAAATAATTAATTACATATTATATTTCAAAATAATTAACAAATATATTTCATGAGATATAGCAAACATCTTTATTTATAAAACAATAAAATGATCTACAAAGTAAAACAGGCTTTAAATATTTTTATTATTATTATTATATTATTATTTATCTTTATATTATGATTCATTATTATTTATTATTTAAGTAAATTAAGTTCCTTTGCACAGCGATGGAAATGTTTTTTATTGAAAGTGAGACGTCCATAGTGTCGTCACTAATCTCTAGCTGCCTTTATATTTACATTTTAATAATTAAAGGAAAAAAAGGAAAGTTAATATACACATTTGTATATTACATGATATATATATATTATAATATATATAAAAAATAATATGGCAAATAGTGCATATTATAAATGTTTCACTTCTCTAATAAAATTCTATCTTATAATTTTCGCGCCTATTTGAACTACTTTAAACAGAACAGCTATACATAGCTTTTTACTCAAGCAGATCTCAGGCCCAAACAAACGACTTTTCCTAAGCTCCACCCTTTTTATAAAATCGTATTCCCCATCTCCTCTCTCAACCCCTTCTCTAATTTCTCTAAACCCCTAAAGTTTCTCCTTCTCTATCCCTCACCATTCTCTCCCTCTCTCAATCGTTCTTCTAACGTGAAATCTAAAAATGGATATTTGGATGAATCCAAATGTAAATCCATATGGGATGGATTCCTAGATTGGGAATGGATTTTAGGAATGAGGTTATCCCAGATTGAGAGCTATGATTCACAGACTGATTTCAAAACAAAAAAACACCATGGCGCCAACTTTTAAAATCTTTGGGAACTTACTGCACTGGTGTATAAGGGTACCTAAAAGAACAATTAAAAAAAATTAGTTAAACAGTAAAATGTTGAAATATGGCAGAAGCTTGAGAAGTGATTATGAAGCAGAATTTGTTTTAAATTATGAGTTTTACTAATCAAATTAAAGCCTAGTTTCTTTGATTTCAGCTTATTTGGTGAAATAATTTACAATAAATTATAATATATATATATATATATATATAATATATATATTAAACTATATATATAATATAAGATATATATATTATATAAATATAATATATATATATATATATATAATATATAGGTATATATATATATATATATATATTTTTTAATAATACTGGATATTATATTAAATATATATATATAACTAATATAAGATTATTCATATTATAATATATATGATATTTATATATATATATATATATATATATATCACGAACTCAGGAAGATATATATATGGTATATATATATATATATATATTATATATATATAATATATATAAATATATATATAATATATATACTATATATATTATATTATATATATAATAATATGTATATATATATATATATATATAGTATATAAATATATAGACATATATATATATATATATATTATAATAATATAATATAATTAAAAATATATATATATATATATATATATATATATATAGTAGCACCTCGCAATAACGGCGTAATTGGGACCGGACCCTCGCCGTTAAGTGAAAAACGCCGGTAAGTGAAATAAGGTTTTTTTGTGACTCGCGAGTGACTGCAAGCAAAATTACGTACTATATACTAATATATATATTAAGTGTGCAATAATACTAATTATTAAACAATGATAGAAAGGGAAATTTATACAAGGTTTACCAATAAATATATAGTTAGTACATACAGTACATGCTTTACAATTGAAAAAGAAATAGAAATATATAATTTTAAATACAAATATTTTTATTTTAAGTATGACACATCATCGTCCGACCGTAAAATGGATGTTGGCGAATCTTCATCATCTGAATCTACAAACAAACGCCTTTGCTTTGCAGACGGTGATAGTAATGTAGTTGGAGTAGAATCTGAAGTTGATGGCAGGCCAGACGTTTCACCAGAAGGTTGCGAAGGTTGCTC
>JABUQX010123333.1:10000-35588 GCA_015478945.1 Trachelipus rathkii
TAGTGCATGTGTGTAATGACTCTGGAAGGAAAGTGCGTGATATACCGTTAGTCATAAGTGCTATACGTTCTTATTCGAAACGTTCGGATAAACAAAACCCTTTCAATTACATTGAAGGCAGCCTTCCACAACATACACATCCTACATATAGTTCACATGGACATTTACCAAACATGCATAGTCAAAATGATTTTAGATTTAAGGAAAATTATAATTTTAAGGAGAATGGCAGATCTTTGAAGGAACCCCCTCCTCCTGGCGCCTTTAATTCCCCTGATCAAGGAATTATCGGGACCTACGGTAGGGATTCTTTTCAGAGATCTTCCTATTTAGATAGGGCTAATTATAAAGAAACTTCTGGTACTCCTCTACGAGGAGACAACACTCCTTTCCACAGAAGGACCTTTTCAAGGCTTCACGCTGTTGGAAACTCAGGAGCACCTCTTCGAGGAGGCTCTAATATTACACCCAGGGGGGATCTTTTTCTAAGATCTTCTTCTGCTGAAGTTTCTAGTGCATCTTTACAAGATACACGTGCCGAAGGCTTAGACAGTGGTTTAAGCAATTTTAAAAGTACAGGGAATCTTTCTCTACGAGAAAGGTCGCCTGGCGCCGAAGTCTTAGGTTCACGACCTCCCCGAGGGATCTTAAGCAATTCTCGTTCGTTATTTAACGGTTACCGCGATAATAATTCGAGCGCGACGCGTACGAGAGTTTTCGCGAAAATTATTATAGTCCTCTCTCCGATGAGATGGATTATATAAGTCCGAATAAAACGGGTTTAACTTCAGAAGAAGTTATTTTAGAACAAAGAAAGTTGTTGGACAACTGTAAGAAACAGCAGCACTCAACAGGGAAAAGGGTTCATCAAGATTCTAATCGTGTTTCACACAATTTTTCTGGTTATACTGCCCCATCTGGAGCTCACTCCAGTATAAAAAGGGCTAAGCTTCAGAAAACTGCTACTGCTACAGATTTTGATATTCTTCCTTATTCAGTTCCCAGAGCTTCTGCAGTACCGCAAATGCCTTCCAATGGTTCCCATAGGGCAATATTGGCCAATTTAAAAGAAGATGCCAAAGGTACAAATTCTGATCAGTTGTATAATTATGAAAATAATCATTATGATCGATCTTATAACACTTATCCTTCTTCAACTTCAAATAATAGAGAGAAGAAAGTCCGTTTTTCCAAACATGTCATAAGTGAAGATTTTGATCAGTCTAATTTTCCTCACGAAAACTCTAATTATGGACATTACATGTCTAATGTACCTTTTCAAGATACAAATAGAGTTAATTATCGGGACAATTTAAATAAATTGAATGTCCAGAATAGACATTATTCTCATAATTTTCAAAATAATTCAAATTTAGGACATTACATGCCCTCAGTACCGTTCCTGGGTACTAATAAAGTCGATTGCGAAAGAAAAATCTTTAGTGTAGATTCTAACTCCGATCCTTTTTATCATCCTGATTCGTTTTATGGACGTTCCACGGCCATAGGATCATTACAGGACTCAAATAGAGGCATATTGAGACAAAATGGCAAAAGTACAGATTGTGATCAGTTGCCTAATTCTCTTTTAAATTCATCTTTTGAGCTACCTATGCCTCAACATACTCTTCAGAGTGAATCAATACGTTCGAATCCTCTTTTTAAAGCAAATTTACAATGTAGAATTCCTGGAATGTATTCAAATGACATTTCAGAAGTACCAAATGTTGAGATAGATGATGATTTATCTTATAAAGTGTACTCTTCTTCAGCTGTTCGGATTTTACCGTACTCTAGGTACATTCTTACGGTCAAAGTTGAGTCTGATATCCATGCTCTCCTCCGGAGAACATAGCTCTCATCACAGAAAGTAAAAATGATTTCTTAAATTCAGGTACACTCTTCTTTGGTAATACGTTATCTACGTGCACTGACGGTAAAATATTATTGGAATTAGTAAATTTAAGTGCTGATACTATTAATTTTGATAATCACACTTATCTTACAACAGCTTCTCCATTACTTTACAAGCAAAATGAAGCCTCTGCAGATAATGATTTTATAAATGCAGTTACTACTTCCAAAAATCTTTCTGACTCTCAAATTAGAGAAGTTTACCGTGAAATATTACTTTCAGAGTCTAGTAAAGATTCTAATAAATATGTATTGAACAATAAATCTCAATTAGAAGAGATGTTGACCTTTTTAGTGAAGAATAGAGATTCAATTGCTCTGGCCGATGATCCTGTTGGACTTTGTAAATTGAATAAATTTTCCATTAAGCTTATAGAAGGTAGCCCCCATATGTGTATACTAGGCCCTATAGATTGCCGCACAAATACATGGAAATCATTGATGAATGGGTTGAAGATAGTTTAGAGAAAGGATATATTACTCCCAGTGTTTCTGCTAGTTCGTCCCCACTTCTTCTTATACCGAAAAAGACAGGCGGAAAAATGAGAGTAGTGGTGGACTATAGGAAACTCAATTCTTTCACCATTCCAGATCGATTTCCTCTGCCGAGCATTGCAGAAAGCTTGTCGCTCATAGGCAGCGCGCGCATCTTCAGTTGTTTGGACCTCCTTAGTGGGTTTTCACATCTTAGCGTCTCTGAGGATTCTAGGCACCTAACTGCCTTCTCTACTACTAGAGGGCACTACGAGTATTTAAGGATGCCGCAGGGAACGTGCAATTCGCCCTCTGTCTTCTCAAGAACAATGGAAATGGCTTTGTCAGGTTTGCTAGGTGTTGTTTGTCTTTTGTTCATAGATGACATACTAATTTTCAGTAAGGATATCCCTACTCATTATTCACACCTCTCCAAGGTCTTTAACGCCTTGAAAATAGCCAACCTTAAAGTAAAGCTTGAGAAATGTTCTTTCTTTAAGAGCAGTGTCACCTTCTTAGGCTTCCAAATTAGTGAAAAAGGTTTATCTCCGGATCCAGTCAAATTAGAAGCTTTAAAAGGTTTCAAAATTCCTCAGAATGTCCATGAAGTACGAGCTTTGCTCGGGTTCTATAACTACTTTAGAAATTTAATTCCCCGGTTTTCTATAATTACGCAGCCTCTAACTCTGTTATTAAAGAAAAATGTTCCATTTTCTTGGCAGTTAGAGCAACAGACTGCATATGACACTCTGAAGAAACTTTTACTTATGGATCCTGCCCTTTCCTTTCCTGATTATACTAAACCTTTTATATTAAGTACTGACGCGTCTTCTTACGGTGTCGGTGCTGTTCTATCCCAATTAGATGACAATGGTAAAGAAAAACCTATTGCTTTTTCATCAAAAATGATGAATAAGGCAGAGTTAAACTATAGTGTTACAGAGCAAGAAGCCTTAGCTATAGTACATGGTCTTATTAAATTCAGAACTATCATTTTTGGTTATCCTTTAAAAATTTATACTGACCATGCTGCCTTAGTTCATCTATTTCGTCATAAACAATTGTCTGGCAGATTGGAAAGATGGAATTTGAAAATTCAGTCTTTTAAGCCAGAAATCATTTATAAAGAAGGTAAATTAAATGTTGTTCCCGATTATTTAAGTAGAAACCCTGTTCCAAATACCGGTCATCTACCTTCTTCTGGTGAAGAAGAGGAAATCCTTCCCCCTTCTCCTTCGAATATCACTTATTCTCGTGAGACCTCTTCTCCTTCTCGTATAGGTTTACTTCGTCAAAATCCTATTCCCCTAGCTTTCGCTGATACGAGAATATATCATTTTACAAAAGATGTTCTTTTCCATGAACAAAGAAGAAATCGTAGACTATCAGAAATAATAAATGAGATTGAAAATTCTCCTGTTCCTGATAGTTGTCTTCCCCATATCATTATAAATGGTATTCTTTATTTTATTACGAAAGAAAATAAGTATTTGATAGAAATTCCTGATTCATTAATATATACTATAATATTTTTGAATCATAATACTTTATCTGCTGGTCATCCAGGTGCTGAACGCACTGAACGTCGAATCAGAGAATTATACACTTTCCTTAGGCTTTCAGCTTATATATCATTTTTCTGTAAACAGTGTATTTCTTGTATTGAAGTTAAAGGTTCGAAACCTCATCCAGTAGCTATCAATTCTTATCCTCTTCCCTTCTTACCTTTTTCTAGGGTTCATTTGGACACTATAGGTCCTCTTCCTAAATGTAAAATTTCCGGTGCAAGGTATATTTTAGTCTTTAAAGACGCTTTAACTCGCTATTGTGAACTTTGCCCTGTCTCAACCCGTGATGGCAAGGTAGTAGCTGAAGCTCTTTTGAATAAAGTCATTGTAAATCATTCTGTTCCAGAAATTTTAGTCAGTGACAACGCAGGTGAATTTACTTCCCAGTTCTTTAATGAAGTTTGTAAAACTTGGAACATAAAGAACCGCACTATTTCCGTTCGACATCCCTCCTCAAATAGCCTAGTGGAGCGAGAAAACCGTCGTGTGGAAGATTATCTCCGTCAATATGTTTCTTCTAAACAAGACGACTGGAGTAGGTATATTTCTTTTGCTCAAATTGCTTTAAATACTACTTACAACTCTTCTATTGGAAATACACCTCACTTTTTGTTACACTTCTATGTTCGTAGATTACCTTATGACCTTCCTAATTACGTTTCTCCGTTTGTTAATAAGCCCAATCCTCTTAAAGATCATCTCTATGATTTTAACGCGGAAATGGCTGAACGAGCAGCATCTATTCGGGATTTAGCTCGTCAAAAACTGGAAAAAGAAACATTTAGAATTGCTCAACAGCAACATTCTAAAGCCCCAATTCGTCCTATTCGTATAGGTGATTATGTCTATACACTTGCTGTTAAACCTCCCAATTTATCGCCCAAGCTTTTTAAGAAATGGGTCGGGCCGTATTTAGTTGTAGGTGTTTTGAAATATAACAAATATCAACTTCGTTGTTTAGTTACCAATAAGGAATTTGTGTCACATGTGGACAATTTAAAGATTCTCCCCATGCCTGTTGTAAAAACCGCTGACAATTCCTTTTCATCCCAATGGAAATACTATAATCCTTTACAAAATAATGTTAGGCGTGCTCCTCCACCACCTGCCCCTCCACCACCTAGACGTCGTTTTCGCCCGAGAAGGGGGGACAATTCAGGTGATGATGATGATGACACACCTGATAATAATGCTTATACTGAGTATGTGGTATATAGAGATGCTCCTCAAGCGCCCCAACCGGCACCTAGGCATGAACACCAGCCAAGAGTTGCACCTCAAGAAACCCAACAGTCTCCAAGGCATGAACAACCACCTGTTGCACAGAGAAGACCTGAGATGTCTCCTACTGCACCGAGTGCTGCACATCCTGCACCTAGGTTGAGTGTGACTCCTATTTCTCCAGAGTCTTCACTTCCCCTATCTATGCCTTCTACTCCGAGACAAATACCACCTCCTCAGCATCAACAAACAACACAGAGAATTCCTTCCGAACATTCATCTGTGCAATCCCCTACGAATCAAAATTTTGATCCGTTTACTACTTATTCTCTGAGGAGAAACATTTCCCATAGTTCTCCCCAACTATCCTCTCCTCGTACTCCATATGCATCTGGTTCTACTTCTCTTCATAGTTCGCCTCTTCTTTCTAGAAGATCTTCTATGCATGATAGTAATCCACCATCTTCACCAGATGATCCTGATAATGGTGCTATTGCACTTCCTCCACCTATTCGTTATTACGATGAGTATCCAAATGTAGATACCTCCCCTTCTTCTCCTGAAGAAGTAAATATTAGAGATGACAGACGTAAAGATCCTTCTTATCGTCCACATCCTCAATTCCATGGTCCTCGGGATTCTTCACCTATGCGATTGCGTAGTCATGCCAGACAGCAGTCTCCCCCTCCAGCGAATCCCGATACTCCTTCTTTCTATGAAATAGATCCTTCTACAATATCTTGGACTCCGAATCCTCGTGTACGTTCTAGATCTGTTTCTGAAGTATTGGAACAATTTCCTTATGATGATTCCCCTCCGGAGTTATATCCAAAACTTCCACCAAAACTTCCACCTAAATTACCTCCGAAGTTACCACCTAAGCTTCCACCCAAGCTTCCACCTAAATTATCTCCTAAATTTACTAGTTCTTTACAATATAATACTCCTTCATATTCTCAGAGAACTTATCCAAGAAATATATTCTATCCTTCTCATTCTACTCCAATTACGGATGTAGATAATATCCCAGGTACTTCAACCAGTACTACAATAGATCCCAAAAAGAAGGGAGCTATTCCTAAAAGAAGAAAATAATTCCGGGAACCTATATTTCTATTGATATTTCTACTTCGTAGATTCCAACTAGAAATAAATAAAAATTAAACAAAATACTATATAAAATAATAATAAAACCCCGGAACATAAAAATCTTTACCGTGTTCCATATTAATGAATTTACAATTCATTAAGTTGTATATATTGTATATAGATTTTTTTTTGCTCTTTCATAAAAATTGAATTTTTATGTTCCACAATTAATTTTAAGTTTTCGAACTTTATTGGTTTGATAATACTTTGTCAGTCTTACATTACATGTTTGATAACATTGTGTATGTCTTCCATGTTAAGTTTGAAGTTAGAATTAGTGACATTGTTTATGTCTTACATGTTATCAATTACACTTGTGTACTTGTGAGTTCTGTTGCTTGCAACTTACTTACGATTGTAAGTGTTATGGTCCGTCCTATTAGGTAAATGTTTATCGAGTAGTACCTGTAAGTACTATTGTCCGTCCTACTAGGTCATTGTTAATTTTAAGATACTTACGTTGTGAGTTCTTGTCTGTACCATCTATGTACTAGTAGTAATTGTCCAATAGGTTGTAATCGTTTATACGTTTATATGTTACCTTATATTATAATCTTAACATGTCCATGTTATCTTATATAAGAAAAGAAAATAAAAATAGAAAAACTTTGAGAAAATGGAAAACAAAAATATATGTTACGAAATGCATGAATTACTTTAGAGTTATGTATCTGCTTTATATGTTATGCTTTAATCGTATTACATTTTCTAGTATTGCTTAATTTAGCTTGGATTTTTTTTTTTTATAAAGTTGAGGACCTTGAAAACCTTTTATATTAAATTCATAATAAACAGTATATGCTTTAATAAATTTAAATCAAATAATAATGCATCATTCTTTTATTAAATAAATTGCTTACTAACTATATTATACTTCCCTTTAACGATAACAATTACTGATCGACTGACTGAATACTTTACAACTAACTGCATACACTTTCAATTCTCTTACTATCATCTTTGCAAATTTTATCTTCAAATCTCTGATTAAATTTAGAGTATTGGAAGATGAAATCGTTAGTGTATATTAGATTGACCTACAAAATTAATTAAAATAATTTTAATTAATAAGTTTTCCATAAATTTCAATGTAAAGAAGGGAGCTTATATCAAAGTCACTACTCCCGTGACTTTGCCTAAAGTCAATCTAATACGTATTCTATTCCTTCCATCTCACGCCCAAAAATTGAGTCACTTGTAACTGACTTTAGTTCTCGGCGGGTGTCTTATATTGTGACGTGATTATATTATTATAAATTATGCTTATAAAATTTCTTTTATATATTAGGTTAGGCATTAACATTTCCGTGCCTTAAAAACTTGTTTTTATGTATCTAAGAGTGATGACAATTTTTCACTGTTTCCCTTACATTAGATGATTGGCACTGTTGCCACCCAAATTAGCAATTGATAATCCATTTATTGGTAAGTGATAATATTGATTATTGAGCATCATATGTATATATATAGACTAATAAATATAAATGTACATATAATGCTCATGATTGTTTTACAGAAAATAATAATTTTATGGTATTTACCTATTTGTATGCATCTATATATTATGTATATAAATGCGAATAAATATGTATTGGCCATTGTTTATGAGTCGATATTCAGGGTGCTCCCCTTTCTCTTTCCCTTTTAGATGTATGCTGCCCTCAATCATATTGTAATTATATTGTTATTATAACGGCTTTTAATATTTGGAGTATTAAGATAATTAGAGTTGTTTTGGAATGTTAATTATACAAGTGCAATGATTCAATATATTTTGTTGTGAAAAGAGGTAAAATAAGGAATTAAAAACTATCTAATCACGATTAGTTTGATTACCCTAAAAGCCTTGTCTACAGACGAAATATAGCCTTAAATATATATATATATATATATATATATATATATATGATATATATACACCGGTAAACATATATATGTATATATATATATTAAGTTATATATATATATATATATATATATATATATATATATATATATATATATATATATATATATAAAATATATATATATATATATATATATATATATATATATATATATATATATATATATATATATATATATATATATATATATATGAATACAAAACCCCCAATATAAATATATATATGTTATGTATATATATGTTGGTTATATATATATATATATATATATATATATATATATATATATATATATATATATATATATATATATATATATATATATATATATATATATATATATATTATATTTTTTCTTTTTTCTTTCTATATATAGATATTTATGAATATATAAATATATATATAGCATAGTTATATATATATATATATATATATATATATATATATATATATATATATATATATATATATATATATATATATATCATCTTACGCCTGGCACTATCGAGACAGAGAGCTGTTTGAAACCTCGAAGAATCTTTGTAAATCAGATTTTTGTTGGTACGAAATCGCCAATAGGGAAGGGAGCCTTACCCTTCTTTGAAGGTTTCAGAGCAAAAGTAGAAATAAAACTTTATTCCCTTAAATGTTAACATAACAAATTTTAAAAATACACGCAATTTTAACAATATTTGGGGCTCACATTTCAAATTAACATCACATGCACATGTCATTATCAGCATTCATATAAAATGTATTATTTTTTCTGTAAATAAATAATTTATTTCATATATACAAATTAAATTTTCAACACCAAAAAAAAAAAAAAAAAAAACACACATCCAATCCCTCTGTAGCCTAATAATAAACTGATTTTTATTTGTCTTTAATATATGTCTTTTATATGTACAGAAGGACATTAAAGGACAACTAGCAACTCCCTAAAATAAACAAATCTGGTAAGTTGCTATAAAATTCAAAAAAGCCAAACTGGCAACTTGCTAAAAACTACTATAGGAATTTGGTATTCTTTTTCTTGTTAAGTTGCCATATTTGTCTTATTTTAAAGAACTAATAAAGTTGGTCTTTTTTCAGGGCTGCAATATAGGAGCCCCAATTTTATACTATTGGATATATTGAAAAAAAATATCGTACATAAAATTTGCTGTTGCAAAAAGCATTCTTTTCTTATTTTCTTTGTTAATTACTGTTTTTTTTTA
The DNA here is from genome assembly GCA_015478945.1 of Trachelipus rathkii. NCBI lineage: Eukaryota > Metazoa > Arthropoda > Malacostraca > Isopoda > Trachelipodidae > Trachelipus > Trachelipus rathkii. The sequence goes on from JABUQX010123333.1 coordinate 19,451, forward strand.
TGTATTAAATTGTTTAAAAAAAATTTCTTTTCACTTTTATTTGACAAAATTTTATATTTCCATCAACATCCTATGCCTGGCATTTTAATTTGGAGGGGCTCCAGCCCCGGAGCCCATAAAGACGAGCCGCCACTGATTGTAATTATTATAATTATGATTGTAATTATTGTAATTGTAGTTGTAATGGTAATTATAATTGTAATTATTAATGTTGTAATTATATTATTATTATTATTATTATTATTATTATTATTATTATTATTATTATTATTATTATTATTATTATTATTATTATTATTATTATTATTATTATTATTATTATTATTATTATTATTATTATTATTATTCATTTTGCTATATAAACTTATATATACAGCTGGGTATTGTGCGTCCCTCCAAGAGTTGTTGGTCTTCTCCGCTACACATGGTTCCTAAGGGCACTACGGTGGACTGGAGACCCTGTGGTGATTTTAGGGCCCTGAAAGCTGCCACGATTCCAGATCGTTATCCGGTCCCACACATACAATCTTTCACCTCCCACCCGGCCGGCAGCACTATCTTTTCTTCTCTGGACTTAATTCGGGCATACCACCAGATTCCAGTAGCTCCGGAAGACGTTCCCAAGACAGCTGTTATCACCCCGTTTGGCCTTTTCGAGTATATGAGAATGCCTTTCGGTTTGAGATGCGCTGCTCAAACGTTTCAACGTTTCATAGACTCTATTCTTCGTGGTCTTCCGTTTGCCTGGGGTTATTTAGATGATCTTTTAGTAGCTTCTCCTGAAGAACATGTGGATCACCTACGTGCCGTCTTTGGTAGGTTGGATGATGCGGGAATTCGTCTCAATCCTACCAAGTGCGTATTCGGCGCGTCTTCTCTTACGTTCCTTGGTCACACAGTCTCGGCCGAGGGTATTTGCCCTCTTGTAGACCGTGTCGCCGCTATCCGCGCCTTTCCTCTTCCCCAAAATCAAAAGCAACTTCGTCAATATCTGGGAATGATCAACTATTATCACAGATTCCTGAAATCAGCGGCAGCCCTCTTAGGCCCGCTTACCGCACTCATTCGTCCTAAACAGCGAGGCAGCACCACTAAAGTCGACTGGTCACCGGCAGCAGAGTCTGCTTTTGAGGCTTCCAAAGAAGCCCTCGCCTCCGCCACTCTTTTAGTTCATCCCCACGATACCGCACCAGCGAGAGTGCAGGTAGATGCCTCCGATTTCGCTGTTGGTGCGGTGCTTCAGCAGTTCCAAAAGGGTGAATGGTGCCCACTTGCCTTCTTTTCACGCAAGCTGCAACCCGCCGAAACAAGGTATAGTGCTTTTGGACGGGAGTTGCTTGCTATGTATCTTGCTGTTCGTCATTTTAGGTACTTTTTGGAAGGACGGGAGTTCCACATCCTGACCGACCACAAAGCGATCACTTTTGCGATGGCTTCACGGCATGAACGTCACTCCCCCCGTGAAGCTCGTCATCTTGAATTTGTTTCCCAGTTTACGACAGACATACGTCACATCTCCGGAGTGGATAATTTCACCGCGGATGCTCTTTCTCGGATTGAAATTAACGCTCTTTCTCCCATTCCTGACATTGATTACGCAGCCATGGCCACGTGCCAGGAGCAAGACAATATCGATCTTCAGCAGGACTCTTCTCTACAGCTGCAGTGGCTCAATCTTCCGGGCATAGAGAAGAGACTCTTGTGCGACACTTCAACAGGCCACCCTCGCCCTGATGCTCTTCGAAAGGCAGTCTTCTGCAATCTCCATTCGCTTTCACACCCTGGCGTCGAGGCTTCACGCAAACTGGTAACAGCTCGTTTTGTGTGGCCTAAAGTTAACGCTGATGTAGCGAATTGGGTCCGCGCCTGCATGGCTTGTCAACGCTCTAAGGTGCAAAGACACACTAAAGCTCCCTTGGGCTCCTTCTTGCCCCCTGGTCAACGTTTTGAAAGAGTTCACATCGACATTGTTGGACCTCTTCCACCTTCTCATGGCATGCGATATATCCTCACCTGTATCGATCGGTTCACTCGTTGGACCGAAGCTATCCCTCTCTCTGTTGCTACTGCCGAATCTATAGCTAAAGCCTTCTTGTTTCATTGGATCTCTCGGTTTGGCATTCCTCTCTCGGTCACGACGGATCAAGGTCGCGTTTTCGAATCCTTCCTCTGGAAAGATTTGATGCGCTTGCTTGGTTCTGAGAAGATCCATACTACCAGCTTCCATCCTATCTCGAATGGGATTTGTGAGAGGTTCCACCGTCAGCTTAAAGCCTCTCTCATGGCACATCCACAACCAGAACACTGGACTGAGGCTCTTCCTTTGGTTATGCTGGGTATACGCACGGCCGTTAAGGAGGATCTTCAGTGTTCAGCTGCAGAACTTGTTTATGGCTCTACTCTTCGCCTGCCTGGCGAGTTCTTTTCTCAATCTTTCCCGCCTGCTACTGCAGATCCCACCCTGTATCTCACTCGCTTGAAACGCTGCGCCCTCTCCTGGAGACCTACTCCGACCCGCCAGCAAAAGGTGCACTCTTACATTCCGAAAGATCTCTCTTCCTGTACCCATGTTTTAGTCAGGCATGACTCCCACCGTTCTCCCCTCCAACCCAAGTACGACGGGCCCTTCCCGGTTTTACTTCGGAAGGAGAAGTTCTTCAAAGTACAGCTTCCTACTCGTACCGAAGTTATATCGATCGATCGTCTCAAACCTGCCTATTTTGAGGCGAATCCTCCGGACGTCCAGGCCTCGGACTTGTTCCCTAAACCCATTCCGATTCCTCTGGATACACCACCTTCTTACCCTGTGCCAGATTCTCCACCTCCTTCATCTCCTCCCGACTCTTCACCTCCTTCAACTCCTACGGATTCACCACCTCCACCACTTCTCCCTCTTGACCCAGATCCACTTCCTTTCCCTCCTCCTCCTCTCCCTCCACCTTCCACTCCTCCACCTCCTGCCCTGCCTTCCACAAGTAGTACTGCTGATGTTCCACTTCCTTCTCGTATTCCTCGCCCTATCACTCGCTCTCTTTCTCACCCTCGTTCTCGCCCTCGTCCTGGTTTGCAGCCGCCTCCGTCTAGAGATGTATCGAGCAGAGGCCGTCAGTTGCGCAGGCCGCTCCGCTACCTGGATTAGAGCACCTGGGCCTCAGCTCTGGAGGGGGGTACTGTGGAGAGGTTCTCTCTGTGGAAGTGGAAAGAAACTCTCTACAGAGCTGAACTGCAAACTCTCTACAGAGCTGAACTGCAGAGCCGAACGCACCCTATGTGGAAAAAGTTGTTGTGGAATCGTTAGAATTAAGCTTCACGCCTCCAAGCGGCGGCATTATTACTTTTCAAAAATTACAGCAACACGCAGCAAGCATTTGCAGAATTATTAATATTTAAAAAAGATTAAATAACGAAATAAATGGCATTGTAATGCCAAGAACGCAGTAAATAAAACATAACCAAGGACAGGGGTCCAACCCTCGCTTGTAAAATAGAAGTAGCAAAATAAAAATTGTAAAGAACATCTAACTTCTCAATCAACCTTAAAGAAGCGGTCCTAAACAAGCCAGCTTCAATATATATATATATATATATATATATATATATATATATATATATATATATATATATATATATATATATATATATATATATATATATATATATATATATATATATATATATATATATATTGTAAAGCTGGTCATTGAGGTTAGGTAGTAATGACCGCTTCTAGATAAGGATGAATGAGAATTGCTGTGAGTTTTCTTCTTTATTTCCTTAATTCTATTTTACAAAAGCGGGTTGGACCCTTGTCCTTGTTTGGGTTTTATTATTTTCTTAGAACTAAATTGCTTGTATTGGTATTTTAATGTTGTAATTTTGTTATTATTTTGCACTAATTCCGAAGAAGGAAGCTACATGCTGTCGCGATTTTGAAAAGTGATAATTCGGCGGCTTGGAGGCGTGGCTTAGTTCCACGAAACTACAACCACATTTTAAACATAGGGTGTGTTCGGCTCTACTCTGTAACTTTGTAGTTCAGCTCTGTATAGATGTTCTTTCCACTTCCACAGAGAGTACCTTTCCACAGTACCCCCCTGCAGAGCTGAGGCCGGGGCGCTCTAATCCCGGTAGCGGAGTGGCCGGCGCAAATGACGGCCTCTGCTCGATACGTCTCTAGACGCAGGCGGCTGCAAACCAGGACGAGGGCGAGAACGAGGAGCTGGTGTTGGAGGTGCAGGAGTGTGGACGAGAGGGCGAGGAATACGAGAGGGAAGTGGAACATCGGCAGTACGACTTGTGGAAGGCATGGCAGGAGGTGGTGGAATGGAAGGGGACGGTAGAGGGAGAGGAGGAGGAGGAAAAGGAAGAGGATCTGGGTCAAGAGGAAGGAGTGGTGGAGATGGAGAGTCAGAGGGAGATGAAGGAGGAGAAGAGTCGGGAGGAGATGAAGGAGGTGGAGAATCTGGTACAGGATAAGAAGATGATGTATCCAAAGGAATCAGAATTGGTTTTGGAAACAAGTCCGAATCTTGGACGTCAGGAGGATTCGCCTCAAAATAGGCAGGTTTGAGACGATCTATTGATATTACTTCGGTGCGAGTGGGACGTTGTACCTTGAAGAACTTCTCCTTCCGAAGTATGACTGGGAAGGGTCCGTCGTACTTGGGTTGGAGAGGAGAACGGTGGGAGTCATGCCTCACTAAAACATGGGTACAGGAAGAGAGATCTTTCGGAATGTAAGAGTGCACCTTTTGCTGGCGGGTCGGAGTAGGTCTCCAGGAGAGGGCACAGCGTTTCAAACGGGTGAGGTACAGGGTGGGATCAGCAGTAGCAGGAGGGAAAGATTGAGAAAAGAACTCGCCCGGCAGACGGAGAGTAGAGCCATAAACGAGTTCGGAAGCTGAACACTGAAGATCTTCCTTAACGGCAGTGCGTATACCAAGCATAACCAAAGGGAGAGCTTCCGTCCAATGTTCTGGTTGTGGGTGTGCCATGAGAGAGGCCTTAAGCTGACGGTGGAACCTTTCACAAATCCCGTTCGAGATAGGGTGGAAACTGGTTGTATGGATCTTCTCAGAACCAAGCAAGCGCATCAAATCTTTCCAAAGGCAGGATTCGAAAACGCGACCTTGATCCGTCGTGACCGAGAGAGGAATGCCAAACCGAGAGATCCGAATGGGACAAGAAAGTTCTTGCACAGATTCAGTCAAAGCAACAGGAGAGATGTAGATAGTCTTGTCCAACGAGAACAACCCTATCACATGAAAGAGATATACTGCTGTTATGAAAGTTGAAGAGTCCACCAACAACGAGATAACCTTCAAACGTTAGATCTAGAAAGATGTTCTGGTGAGCTTTTGAAGATAAAAACTGCACTAGAGCGCTGACATGCTGCTATATGGTCCAGTTTCTTGCCACGCCATGAAAGATCAACAATCTCACACAAACAGAGAGTTTCTATCTGCTGGCGCAGTTCTGACTTTTCAGTGGAAAGTAATTAGACAGCAGAAGATCTGTCTTCTTAAAGGTAGACCATCGCACAAAGCACTGAGATGGCCTGTTGGCAATGATGGCGCTCCCTTCATGCCCGGAGATTGGCCGTACGCGCTGCAGAGGTGAGTCTGAGTTGAAGATATTCGGATATTGAAACTGAGTCCGCACGCGGCTATAATGCGGTAATCAATGTCATGAATTGTAAAGAAAGAGTGCTATTTAATCCATATGATTATCCATGTGAATAGATCCATCTGAGATGTACGCACATCTTAGAAAATCGTGTTTCACCCATGATGATTAGCTTCTGGCAGTGCCTCAGTATACTGGCAGCGCAGCACTGGTATCCTGAGAGAGAAACCTAGTCTCCAAGAAAATACCTAAATGGTAATAGTATATATATTATAAGCAACTCTGCTGAGTGCACTATTACTTATTCAGCAGGTTACAGCTGAAAAAGAGAAAAGAAGTGGCAAAAATAATACCTTTGAATCTGTTAGCATCAAAAATGATGAAGAACTGATGATCTTCATCCTGTATTTCACAGCAGAATTGCAGTGGTGGACTGGGAAGACAAAGAGAGTGAGGGCTTCCGGAAGTCTGTGCAGATCTTGTCATGGAGTACCAGGTTTGATCTTGTGGAAGTGTCTTCTTCCAAGCAGCAGAATGGTCAGTGCCAGAAGCCTGGCCTAAGAGGGCGGCCGCCGATTTCAGGAAGGATGATAGTAGTTAATCATCCCCAGATATTGACGAAGCTGCTTTTGGTTCTGGGGAAGTGGAAAGGCGCGGATAGCGGCGACACGGTCTACAAGAGGGCAGATACCCTCAGCCGAAACTGTGTGACCCAGGAAAGTAAGAGAAGACGCACCGAATACGCACTTGGTAGGATTGAGACGAATTCCCGCATCATCCAACCTACCGAAAACGGCACGTAGGTGATCCATATGTTCTTCAGGAGAGGAGGAAGCGACTAAAAGATCATCTAAATATGCCCAAGCAAAAGGAAGACCACGGAGGATAGAATCGATGAACCTCTGGAAGGACTGGGCTGCATTTTTTAAACCGAATGGCATCCTTGTATACTCAAAGAGGCCAAAGGGGGTGATTACAGCTGTCTTGGGAACGTCCTCCGGAGCCACGGGTATCTGATGATAGGCCCGAATTAAATCCAAAGAGGAGAAGATAGTGTTGCCGGCCAGGTGGGAGGTAAATGATTGGATGTGTGGCACGGGGTATCTATCTGGAGTCGTGGCAGAATTCAAAGCCCTAAAATCCCCACAGGGTCTCCAATCCCCCGTAGTGCCTTTAGGAACCATGTGTAGCGGAGAAGACCAACAACTCTTGGAAGGGCGCACAATGCCAAGTTGCAACATGTGATCAAACTCGGCCTTGGCGGCCTTGAGCTTATCAGGTGGGAGGCGGCGAGCTCGAGCAAAGGTGGGTGGGCCAGTAGTCTCAATATGGTGTTCAACAGAATGCTTAAGAGGGGTATCGGAAGAGCAGGGATGCAATAAAGAAGGAAATCCCTTCTGCAGGAGGGTCAAGGGAGAGACTACTGAAGAAGTTGGAGGAGCAATAGCAGAAACACCCTTTAGAGCAGAAGCAATAATAGCACCGGGAGTATAAAGAGAAGTATCGCCATCGACAAGTCGGCGATTACGAAGATCGACCATAAGATTAAAATGGGACAAAAAATCAGCACCGAGGATGGGCTGTGTCACCTCAGCGACGAGAAAAACCCATGGGAACTTGCGGCGGAGAAAAAGATCCAACGTGCATAACCGCTCTCCATATACCGGAATGGAAGAGCCATTAGCAGCGAAAAGTTGACGGCCAGGGAGAGGGATAGCAGAGTCCTGGGAAGGGTCCCTGGGTACCAGCGAAAGGCTGGCCCCAGAATCGATCAAGAAGGCAAGTTTAGAGGACTGATCGTAGATACGAAGAACATCCTGTGCAGTAGTAGGAGAAGAAGAAAAAGAGCCAGCATCTCCCGTCGCTCCTACGACGGGATGGCTGTCGAGTTTCCCTGATAGAGAGGGCAGGAAGGATCGCATTTCTTGGCATCCATGCCGAAAGTATGGTGATAATAACAGTACCCATGAGGATACTGGCGCTGGCGTGAGGAAGAAGCAGAAGGTGAACGAGGACCGCGAGAAGGACGAAAGTTGGAAGGAGTGGGATCACGAGAGCGAAAAGTGTTATTATTAATTGCCGCTGTAAGGGAGAGAAGGGCCGTTTTTATCTCGGCCATGCCAGTTTCGAGAACCGAAACCCGGGTATCCAGAGCTGCCGAAGGAGGAGGTTGTACTGCGAAAGCGTGAGAGTAGGAAGGTTGGGGTGGGTGAGAATAAGGAGGTTGAGCTGGATAGGAGGCAGAAGGCGGTTGAGGAACAAGAGGAGGAGGAAGAGTAGCTGAGGCGTTGGTAGAGTACTGGGGAATGTGTTGGGCGTGAGTTGTAGATGGTTGAGGAGGTGCGAGAGTTGAAGAGGTAGGAGAAACGGAGGAAACGGCGTAGGCGGTGGGGACCAAAGGCTCCATCGGGGGGCGCAAAATTCTGTCTGCTGTAGCGGCAAACTCAGTGAGGGACAACGTCGGGTTTATTGATTGCAGTACGCTGTGATGTCGAGCAGGCATCTTCTGGAGGAAGAGGGTGCGAATTATTTTCTCTTCCCGTGTAGATGGAGTGCCGCCCAACAAACCCAGCATCCCTACCATCAATTCCGAGGGTTTCTGGTCGCCCAGTGAGATGCCTCCAAGCAGAGTTTCCAATTGTTCCTCTCTGGTGGGAGCCAAGCGGTCGATAATAAGGTTTTTGAGCGTGTTGTAAGGAGTTGTAGAGTTTCTAGTTGTTGCCAGGCCATCCCTGATTTTGAGGAGGCAAGATTCTGGTAGAGCATTCACAACTCACGAATATCTCTCCTTTTCGTCTTCGATGGTCAGGAGCGCTGACTCGGCCAGGTCAAACCAAAGCTCGGGATTGTTTACGAAGAAGGGTTGCAAATGGAATGCTCGCGAGGAAGTAGACATGACGAAAGGCGTAGAAGTTGGCAGAGCGAAGGAAAGAAAAGAAGTTAAATAAGATGTGGAGCGAGCGGAGGCACTAATAACGGACCGAGGGTGGAAAAATCAAAGAAATTACAACCTTAGGAGCTAGACCAAGGATTAAAATGATGCTGTTGCGATATGAAATTGCTAAAATACTTTTATATATAAAAAAACAATTTAAATTTTTTTTTTTTTTTAAATATTTGAGTGAGTGTACAAGGGTTTCCTCCGCACACTAGAGTGTGGCTCTACCTTGTGAGGAATCCCAGGACAAGGGGTGATAATAATAATAATAAGTATAGCAATAATAATAATAATAATAATAATAATAATAATAAGTCATAATAATAATAATAATAATAATAATAATAATAATAATAATAATAATAATAATAATAATAATAATAATAATAATAATAATAATAATAATAATAGTAGGATACAGGTTACGTGGTCTGTATGGAATACAGAACTTTGCCAAGGTAGGGGTCCAACTGCTGGGGATTTGGTGCCGGAACAGGCTGGTGGCTGCTGCCGCTGCGACTTCTTTTGAGGCTGTTACGAAGGGCTTGAGTGATTTGATGCAGGAAGAGGCTGGTACCTGCTGCCGCTGCGACTTCGGCTGTTAAGAGAGAGAGGGAGAACGCGAAACACAATAAATTAGGTAAATCTACCGTTAAAAAAACAATAAAAAAATATTTTCTTTTTTAGTATGTATGTCTGCGACAAAATGGATCTGGAGGATTTTCTTGGTCTTGTGGCGGGTGTTCTGGCTCTCGTCCGTGGAGCCAATCTTCAAGCTTCAAAGGTCACCATGTAAAGCTGGTCATTGAGGTTAGGTAGTAATGACCGCTTCTAGATAAGGATGAATGAGAATTGCTGTGAGTTTTCTTCTTTATTTCCTTAATTCTATTTTACAAAAGCGGGTTGGACCCCTGTCCTTGTTTGGGTTTAATTATTTTATTAGCACTAAATTGCTTGTATTGGTATTTTAATGTTGTAACTTTGTTATTATTTTGCACTAATTCTCTAGAAGGAAGCTACATGCTGTCGCGATTTTGAAAAGTGATAATTCGGCGGCTTGGAGGCGTGGCTTAGTTCCACGAAACTACAACCACATTTTAAACATAGGGTGTGTTCGGCTCTACTCTGTAACTTTGTAGTTCAGCTCTGTATAGTGTTTCCACTTCCACAGAAAGGACCTCATATATATATATATATATATATATATATATATATATATATATATATATATATATATATATATATATATATATATATATATATATATATATATATATATATATATATATACAGATATGTGGGAGGTACAAAGAAGAGACACACGAGATGGTGGAACGAGGTGGTGGAGGAGGCGGTGAAGATAAAAACCACAAAAATGAGAAGATGGCTAAAAAGGAGAACGGTTCAATCAAGGCAAGAATATGTAGAGGCTAGAAATAGGGCAGAAATAGTGAAAAGAAATGCAAAGAAAGAGGCAGCCAGGAAGATGGCAGAGGAGCTAGCAGAAGATGCAGCAGGTAATAAGAAGAAGATATTTAAGATGGCAAGAACATATAGAACACAGAAGAAAAGACAAAGTAATATTAAGAATAAAGAGGGAGAAACCCTGGTGAAACCAGAGGAAATAAATAAGAGATGGACGGAATATTTTGATGAGCTGCTAAATGAAGGAGAGGAGGAAGAGGAGGAGATTGGAGGAGGAGGGGTGTTGGAGAGGAATGATGAACAGGATGCGGAGGATGAAATTACTAGAGAAGAACTAGAAGAAGCCATAAAGAAAATGAAAAATGATAAAGCTCCCGGAGAAGATGGAATAGCAGTTGAGTTGATTAAGGAAGGCGGAGAGGTGATGAGAGAGAAGGTTTTGGAGCTACTAAATGAGTGTTGGAGAAGGAAAGAGGTCCCAGAGAACTGGGGAAAAACTATTATTATTCCAATATATAAACAGAAAGGAGACTCTGGAGAATGCAAAAATTACAGGGGGATCTCCTTGATAGATCATATGGCAAAAATATATGAAAGAGTGTTGGAGAAAAGACTGAGAGAGATTATCGAACCACAACTAGGAGAGGAACAACATGGGTACAGGAAGGGTAGGAGTACGACAGACCTTATGTTCACCTTGAGACAGATTGGAGAGAAGATTTACGAATACAACAGGATGATTTATGTAGTGTTTATGGATTTAAGGAAAGCTTTTGACACGGTACCTAGGAATGGATTATGGAGGGTGTTAGAAGAGAATTATGGAGTGGGGAGAGGATTGTGTGATGCACTGAAGAGTATCTATAAAGTGACAAAGTGCAATGTGAGAACAGGGTATAAAAATGAAAAATGGTTTGAGGTGGTGAAGGGGGTGAAACAGGGAAGCATATTGTCACCCTTATTGTTTATAGCTTATATTGATAAAGTCATTGAGGAGGTTAAAGAGGAGGTGGGGGAAATGGAGGGAGACATCATGGCATATGCGGATGATTTGGCGGTGTGAAGTGAAAGTAGAGAAGGAATGGAAAGAATTACTAGATGTTTCGCGGAAAAACTTGAAGCAAAAGGTTTACAAATGAACACTGAGAAAACAGAAGTGATGATGGTGAGCAGAGAGGCGGAGGATGGTTGGGAGATCATGATAAATGGAGAAAGCTTGAAGAAAGTTAAAGAATTTAAATACCTGGGTGGAATATATACAGAGGACGGAGGGTGTGATGCAGAGATCACGCATAGGATAACGAAGTTCGGAAGAGCGGCAAGGGCTGTGTATCCTTTGATGAAAGACCAATATATGGGTGTAGAGGTGAAAAGAAGTATTTACGAAGGAGTGTTAGCACCTATATTGCTATACGGTGCAGAGACATGGTGTACTACCAAAAGGCATGAAAGTAGGATACAGGCAACGGAGATGAAGATCTTAAGAGCAATAATTGGAAAGACTAAGAAAGATAGAATAAGGAATGAAAGAGTCAGAAGGGAAGTCGGAGTGACACCTATGATGAGGAGGATGGATGTCGCAAGAATCAGATGGTGGGGACACCTGGAAAGGATGCAGGAAGACAGGCTGGCGAAGAAACGATGGGAGTGGATGCCGGATGGAAGAAGACTCAGAGGAAGACCAAGGAAGAGATGGAGGGAATCGTTGCAAGATTCGTTGATGAGATGTGGGCTGCCTGCGGTGGAGGAAATACAAGGGAGAAGACTGTGGGAAGACAGAGCCGAATGGAAACGCATGCTGAGTCCACTGACAGGTCGTGGTTTTCTACAAGACCAGGACCTTCCTGGGGGAGGACAGTAAGACAGTAAGTAGAATATATATATATATATATATATATATATATATATATATATATATATATATATATATATATATATATATATATATATATATATATATATATATATATATATATATATATATATATATATATATATATATATATATATATATATATATGTATACATATATATATATTTATACATATATATATATATATATATATATATATATATACTATATATATATATATATATTTATATTTATTGTGTATAAAAAAATATATATATATATATATATATATATATATATATATATATATATATATATATATATATATATATATATATAAATATTTAAAACAAAATTCCTCTTTTAAATATATATATATATATATATCAGTGGCGAAGCGTCCAGTCATCTATTGATGCGGCGATGACTGACCAGATGAGATAAAAAATAAATCAATTCTTTTTTCAAATTTCATTATTATATATATTTCATTATATAAATATATATATATATATATATATATATATATATATATATATATATATATATATATATATATATATATATATATATATATATATATATATATATATATATATATATATGCGCTTGAAAAAGCGGATCAATTACAATGAATTAATATTAATATAACATGCCCAGGTAATCTGTAAATTTGTAGGATCAATTGCGAGCACATTATCAGTATTATTATATAATGTTCACCAATCAAATTGCGCCAAAAATGTATAGTGATCTAACATGGTTAGCTCATCTATAGATTTGTCGCTGAAGAACTATTTGAGCGAATTTGTTTCTCATATTAAAACATAAGTACTTTAAAATTTCGTTCAAACTTCGGACTTCTGAAATATAGTAAATTATTAAAGAAATTATAAATTCAAAAATTATTATTAGAATCAGTGAAATATAATAATAAATTTCACTCTTTTTACAAAAATAAGTCAATTAAAGTTCCTTACTTTAGAAATAATATGTATTTTATAAAGTACGAAATATGATGAAACAACCTTAAAATATTGGCAAAAATTCGTTTTCCTTGAAAGAAAATGTATTTTAATGGGAAACTACTTTGAAAAATAACCTAAATATATTATTATTATTATTATTATTATTATTATTATTATTATTATTATTATTATTATTATTATTATTATTATTATTATTATTATTATTATTATTATTATTATTATTATTATTATTATTATTATTATTAAAACATATATCTACAAACTGATGGTGTGTCGATGGTTTTTCATTTTTATTTGTAGCCAATTCTAATTTAAAAAAAAAAAATAATATATATCTCTCTCTTTCTCTCTCTATCTATATATATATATATATATATATATATATATATATATATATATATATATATATATATATATATATATATATATATATATATATATATATATATATATATATATATATATATATATATATATATATATATATATATTTTATTTGATAGGTTTCCCCATATAAGGCTGATGAAGAAGTTATTGCAATGTGGTATAGGTGGAGTGGTACATTTTTTTTTTTAGTTGTCACCACCACTCACGGGCAGAGCCCTATTCAGGAAGGGGGTGCGCAAAGTTTCATCCGCTATCGCAAATTACGCAGATGAGAACAGACGCAGGCTTTAAAGTGAGTGAGATTAAATCAACAGGAAACACAGAAGATGGAAGAAAATTAGTATTGAGCTAGTAGTATTAGTAGTATTGAGCTAGTATTGAGACATAGAATATAGTTGAACGAGGGCCGGGGATTAGTATTAGTATTGAGCTAATATTGAGACATAGAGAATATAGTTGAACGAGGGGCAGGGTCAGCACGTAAGCACACTCCCTCAAAACTCGGGGGAGGAATGCCATCCGCTACCCGCCTTCCTAACGTTCATAGATCTCAGGAGCCCAGTGTACCGGATCAAATGTAATCACAGGTAAAGACATAGGACACCGTGAGAGGAGAAGGAGAAGGAGAAGGAGGAGGAATGCCAGAATCGTCCAAGGTTGAGTTAGGGGAAAATAGGAGGCCGAAGAGATTGGCCTTTTCAGTTGGAGAGTTAGCAACAGAGCCATCAGATCGAATAAGAGGGGCAAAAGATGATTTACAGAAATTGTTAGAGATGTTTTTGGCAAGAGGCCAGAAAGATTTGTTAGTAGGAGATCCAAGGAGGTTAGCGCACTTTCGTTTTTGATGAAAGCCCACTTTGCTCGTCAGTATCCCTGCAACGATTTCTAGCTGAGTGAAAGTGAGTGATAGGAGAACGAGAATTTTTCCACTCTCGATACGCGCTGTCTCTAGCCTGAATGGCCAGAGAACAAGCACGATCGAACCATGGATTATGAGGAGAGAAAGATTTAGTCGAAGAAGGAATGAACCAGCTCATACCTTAGTGGCAGAAGCCGAAGCGTCATCAGAGTCAAAGCAGTCATTCCAATTATAGTTAGCGTAGAATCGACGCAAGGCCCCCAATCAGCCCGATCAAAGTGCCAGAAAAAAACGCATAGGGCAGGATGAAGCTGTTGGAGAGAAAGTATTGAAATTAAGAGATATAAGGTTGTGGTCAGATTTACCAATAGGAGCGAAATGGTGTATTTATAGAGAGAAGGACTAGTGGTGAAACATAGGTCAAGTGTGTTCAAGAATTGGTTGGATTAAAGAGTAGTTGTGGAATAGAAAACAGTGTGTACAACTAAATGGCAATAAATCATCATGGGAAATAGTGAAGAGTGGTGTCCCACAGGGTTCAGAGCTGGGGTTACTATTGTTCCTCATATATATAAGTGATTTAGACCATGGACTTAAATGCAAGGTTTCTAAGTTTGCAGATGATACCAAAGTGGCCACCTCAGTTAGGAAAAGTGAAGGATGTATAAAGATTCAAAATGATCTTGATAAACTTCTTGGGTGGACAGATAAGTGGCAAATGAATTTTTATAGTAAAAATTGTAAGGTTCTTCACCTAGGTTTCTCAAATAAAAGTTTTAACTGCGATATGAATGGGGATTAGCTTGAACCTGTGGACCAAGAAAAAGATATAGGTGTAATTATAAGCAGTAATTTGAAAGTAGCTAATCAGTGTTTGGAAGCAAATAATAAAGCTAATAAGATGCTGGGCATAATAAATCGCAATGTTGTTTACAAGAGCAAAGAAGTAATAAGTAAACTGTATAATAGCTATGTTAGGCCAATAATAGAGTATTCTGCACAAGTTTGGGCCCCTTATTTAAAGAAAGACTTAGATATGCTAGAGAGAGTGCAAAGTAGAGCAACAAGGATGATTTCTGGGTTTGATGGTAAGAGCTATGAGGAGAGGCTGAAGGAGTTAGGAATGTTTTCAGTAGAAAGGCGATTTCTCAGACGGGACATGATACAATTCTACAAAATTTTTACATCTATTGATAATACGGAGACCAATAAATTCTTCATAGTAGAGCACGGACGGGAGACCAGGGGGCATAACAAGAAAATTAAGAAGAAAGCATTCTTTCAGCAAAAAAGAGCTGTTAAATTTTGGAATGGTTTGCCACAGGAGGTTGTATATATATATATATATATATATATATATATATATATATATATATATATATATATATATATATATATATATATATATATATATATATATATATATATATATATATATATATATATATATATATATATATATATATATATATATATATATATATATTCTATATATAATGTGGGAAGGAACCGGGAACTGTAGCGATGACTGCTGGAAAATGCCACGCCTCGCCACTGATATATATATATATATATATATATATATATATATATATATATATATATATATATATATATATATATATATATATATATATATATATATATATATATATATATATATATATATATATATATATATACTGCTATATATATATATATATATATATATATATATATATATAGGCAGTTATCCTTTAAAAGGAAGTTACATAAAGTGACATGATATCGAAAATCGCAGAACTCTGCTCGTGCAGCCCTGCAGTATTGCAGTGTTAGCTAAAACTCAATAAAAAGATCGAGAGTTACCACAAGTTGCTTTTTTATCATGTTAGAAAATATGTTAATTTTTTTTATAATTTTCTTTCTATTCTTTTTTAATGGGCTTGAGCCGACGGAGGAGGGTACTACGACAACTTCAATTCAATATTTCTTATATATATATATATATATATATATATATATATATATATATATATATATATATATATATATATATATATATATATATATATATATATATA
>JABUQX010123334.1:0-2500 GCA_015478945.1 Trachelipus rathkii
TCAAGACTAACTTAAAATACTAACCATCTCCGATATCCCTGGAACACCTGGGCAACGAAGAGGGAGAAGGAACACCTTCAAATTATGATAATTTCAAATGGATGGCCTATTTTGGCAAGTGGTTCAAATATGTCTATAATTACTTAAATACAACTTTGATCAATATAAAATGCAAAATGTAATTCTATGTCTTTAGTATAATTTGAGAAGGTTTGAGATTTCAAAACGTTGTCAAAAGGAATTTAAATGTAAACCGGTTTTTTATATCGGTTTTATTTTTCTCAATTTTGTGGAAGGAAGAAGTTATATATATATATATATTGAAATATACTTATTTATTAATATATATATATACTTTATATTATATATAATTTATATTTATATATTATATTATTATATATATATATATATATATAGTATATATACAGTTTATATATATATATTATATATATATAATATATATAATATATATATATATTTTATTGAATAAAATTATTTTTGCTGAAAATTGGTATGATAAATATTTTGACATGAATAAGAAGAATCCGGTGAAATTTTTAACAAAAAATGATATGGGGGGGTCTCCAGCCCCTAACCCCATTTTTAGGGGTTACAGGTAACCCAGGGGTCCCAAACTTGGGACTTTTACTATTTATTATTAAATGAATTAATATTGTGAATTTCAAGGGCGTAGCCCAATTATAAAGGATACTTTACTCTTATGAGTCTTCAATGGTGTACGGTATGGTATTTTGAGATTTCTGGTTTAAAATTGCACCGACTCAGAGCAAGTTTTCCATTAATATATTTTAACTTTTATATCAAAGTGGTTATTAAGATTATTATTTACAAAATTTTAAAAGGAAATAGCGATGACTAATGCATTCACAATTCCCTTGATCACGATTGCAAATCAACCACTCGCGAATCCAGTCATCAAAACC
This sequence comes from Trachelipus rathkii, assembly GCA_015478945.1. Classification (NCBI taxonomy): domain Eukaryota; kingdom Metazoa; phylum Arthropoda; class Malacostraca; order Isopoda; family Trachelipodidae; genus Trachelipus; species Trachelipus rathkii. The sequence continues at coordinate 945 of JABUQX010123334.1, forward strand.
CAAAAGGAAAACTGGCCACAAGTGGCAAATGAAGTAATTTAAAATAAATTACGACATATATAATATATATATATATATATATATATTTATATTATATATATATATTATATATATTTATATATATATATATATATATATATATATATATATATATAATATATACTATTATTATATATATATTATTTATATAATATAATATAATATCTATAATATCTATTATATATGTATATATACATATATTATTATCTTATATATATTATATATTATTATATAATATATATATATATATATTATAATATTATAATATATATATATATAATAAATATTATTATATATATAATATATTATAATTATATATTAATATATTTATATATATTTATATATATTATTATATATTATATATTATTATTTATATATATATATTATAAATATGACATACTTTACATTCATAATGGAATTTATTTAGATACATTTATAAAATAATGATATCGAATACGTGGAAAATCGATAAAAAGAAAATAAAAAATATTGTCAAGTTAAAAATGCAAGTACTGCAGTACCAAGCAAAGTACAAGTACAAAGGGCCTCAGTAAGTACAAGTACAGTACAGTGGTTTTAGAAACTGCAAGTACAAGACAAGTACAAGTATAAAAAATGTACTTAAGTACAGTACAAGTTACAAGTACTTGTAGTTGAACAAACGCTGAATATATATATAGTATATATATATATATATATCTATATATAATATATATATATATATATTATTTTATCTATATTATAATATATATATAGTATTTTATATATTATATATATATATATATTATATATTATAATATATATATATATATATATATATATATATTATATATATATATTATATATATATATTATATATATATATATATATATATATATATATATTATATCACGTACTATGTCTCGCATTGCTGCAGAGTGGTGTTGGTAGTTGAAAGGTTTTGAGCTTATCAACACTCTTCACGAAAAAGAAGCTTGATAGAGGGGTTTTTCAGCCCTTGCTAGTGTCAAAGAATTAAAATTTATCTTCAATGATCGATGACTTTTAGAAACGAGGCTTTTACGTTCTAGAATTAAGTTTCGAATTATCTTCTTCCTTTTTCTATTTTGCTTTTAATATATATATATTATTATAATATTTATATATAAATTATATATATATATTTATTTATATATATATATTATATATATATATTTCATATATATATATATATAATATATTTATATATTATTATATATATATATATAATTATTATATTATATATATATGTATAATTAATAATTATTTTTGTTAAATTAAATATTATTTATATTATTATAAATATATTATATTATATATATTATATTTTTTTTATATATATATCATATATATATATATATATATTATATATATATATATATATATATATATATATATATATCGCATTTTTTGATAATTTCCGGATCTATCTGACCTACTGTATGTTATATAGCCATTTCGTTTTTTGCATTTGCTTCGAACGTAGAAATGCTGAAGT
>JABUQX010123334.1:7500-12500 GCA_015478945.1 Trachelipus rathkii
AATTAGTCATAAGGCAAGTTATCTTAATTTAAATTGAAATTTTTAGAAACTTATGTTCAAATGAAATATAAGCCAAATTTTGATAGCCAATGTGAGCGAAAATTTTGTCATTTGTCAGATCCTATAGGGGCCTTTGACATTTTTCTTCTAAAAAATAGAATTCATTTAGTGATACAGGATAATGGACCAAACATGGTAGCTGGTTAGGGAGAGTGGCTTGCTATCAATTTTATGTTTTATTCACATGTTGCAACTATGCTTCAAGATTCATATTATAGTAGAAGTTGTTAAAGATATTTTATCTACTTGCAGAAGCATATTTCTCATTTCACCATTCAGCAACAGAGCTGCAAGCTTAAAACTTTCATATGCAGTTGAATGTCAATCAGCAGTAAATTAATTTAAAAAAAAAACAGATTTGACACTACACGCTGGAAACTTATGATATGCTTAAAAGAATGTTTGAACAAAAAGTTCCCCTATCTATACGCTGCTGAATGCAATCAGAAAATTTTGACGGATCTTCCGTCGCTATTATAGAAGATTTTAAGCCATTTGAAACATCATAAAAAAGCTTCGTGAGTACAGTAGCGCAAGTGATTCTCTTCTTTTTGAGCATAATCTATTTTTAAATAGGAAATTAAAAGCAAAAAGCTTCAGTGGAATGATTACACTCGTTGAAGAGTCAGATGAATCAGTAAAAAAGACTTTCTAAGTTTCTATTTGATAAATCTTTGTGTAGCTATTTTCTTAGATCTGCGATTCAAGCTAATTTTAACATGAATCAGATATCAGTAAAACATTGGTCGTTGAGGCATGGAAAGAAATGCATGAAATTTAGCTCCTAATCTTCTGCTGACGATGATTTACGTAGTGGGGAAGTGAAGCTGAAGGTTCCATTTCACTTCTTTAATGGATTGTTTAAAGAATTGTGGATCACATGTCATACGAAAAGCAGTGGAGGTGAAAGAGTCCATTTTTCTGACGATTTGATTTTGTACAATAACGTAAAAGGCACAGTACGGATTATATCAAGAATAAACAAAATTATAAGTTTGCTACTTTGACCAGTGAAAGACACTGATATTCTTAATTGGTGGAAAACATGGAAATGTTGTTTATTGATTTGAAAAAAACTAAGCAATAATCCTTTCTTCATGTCATCCAAGTCGACTTGAAGAATATTTAGAACAGAGGTATTTAATGAAGGCCAAAATAGGTCATCCACTGGGAAATGGGGAATGCTACTGTTCTGTATTTTACCTTGTGCTTATTCAAATGAGTTTAGTTTATATCTTTAACTACGAAACTTTTCAATTTTCATTAATTATTTTTAATATGTGAATGGTTTGCTACAGGTAAGAAATAATAAACTTTTTGTTTTTACTATTTTTATAACATTCTTTGTAAACATAAATTTCTTGGACGGGGTTTCACAATTGATTATTGATGTGCTGTTTCCAAAAATGATCGGTTTTTGCATATAACATCGCATTTGTGAGTATTGGGTGTATAAGCCAAGATTTGTAAAATTTTTGATTTTTACTTTTTAAGAGGGGTCCTATACAATTATTGGATATATATATTATGGCCTAATATATATATATATATATATATATATATATATAATATATATATATATTATATTATATTATATTATATATATATATATATATTATAATATATATATATTATATAATATATAGATTATATATTATATATATACTATATATATTATATGTATATTTATAATATATTATTATATAATATATAATTATTAATTATAATATATATATATATTATTATATTTTTATATATATAAATAGGGGCTTCCATGTCACTTCACATTTTTTAGCAATTTTTTCCGTGACCTTTTTTTATGAAAAATGGCACACTAACAGATCTTGTTGAGAAAATATGAATGGTGTTTATTGCAGGTCTCTAGCTCATACGGTTCAGAAAATATGACCTTTGAAACTTTGGTCAAAATGTTCAATTTTGAGAGAGTAGTCCTAGGTCAAAATACAATATCTCGGCTTCTATGGCACTTAGAAGCATCGTGTAAAGACCATTTAATAGATCTTGAATAGCTGTACAACATTTATTTAGATGATTTTGACCTCGGAGGTCAAATAAAAAATTTGACCTTTTGGTGACCTTGACCTTGAAAAAAAAACTATTATTCGATTTATTTCAAACTTTGCTCAATTATTGTTATATATGTATATTTTATTTTTTTTAATGAATTAATTTTGGTTTTGGTTTGGTTTAGAAAATATAAGCAATTTAATAAGTACAAATATCACATTTTTTCACTTTTTTTAAAATTACAGAGTGATTCTTATTTTATCGATATATTGTAAGGTTATATAATGATGACACTTGATGAAAGAAGCTATCTTTTATTGTAAAACCTTTAGTTACAATTAACGTTATATATATTAATATATATATAATTAATTCACAATATATATATATTTATTATATATTTATATAAATTATTTTAAAACTATATAATATATATAATATATATATATATATATATATATATATATATATATATATAAACAAAAATATTGATACCCTTTATTTTAACAAATTTAAATTTTTTTTAGTTCGACTGGCAAACATATTTTCAGCTTTTCCATATTCTGCCTTTGTCAATGTATAAGTTCTTCCGGTTTTTGTTACCGGGCTTACACTCATTAAGATGTCACTGACATCAATGATGAGTACATCTTGAGGTGATGGAAACACGAAGGAGGGTGCAGGCCCATGAGGATGCAGGAAGCTCAAACTTACTTCATTACTATCATGTTTTACTTCCAATATACAGGCAAGATACCAGTGCTCATCATAAGCTGCAATGCAATAACCTTTCAAAGATGTTAATGAAATAGTGTTTCCTTGAAGTAAAGATGTACTTTCTTTTCTGAATTCAGATGAAGAAGAATATGAGCGGACTTCAACTTGACCCTTACAGATAGGTTTGATGAAATGAATTTGATGGGTTCCTGTAAATAAATATTACATTTTAATTATTTAATGTATTTTGTAGTTCAAATATTAAATGCATATGTATCATATATTTTGACATTTAATTATATATATTATATGAAAACTTATCTAAATTATTTAAATAACTGTATAAATTTATAGATTTACCTGGAATAGTTCTTGAATATGATAACCGTTTATCCAACTTTTCCCGATGCTTTTCATGATCTTCCATAGTCGTAAAAGTGAATGAAATAGATGGAAGTGTCTTAACTGCAAATTTATAGAGTGCAAATGCATCCAAAATATGATCGTCATTTCCAGTTCTTTGAAGGCTTGCCCTGGAGGCAAGCCTCTTTACAGATCCACCAATGCCATCACATGGCCCTTTTCCATGACTGGTTGCAAAAAAGTGCCATTCAGCATCAACTTTAAAATCTTCTTGGTGATAAGAAAGGTTTAGAAAATTCTTCCTGTTTTTGTATTGGCCAGCACAACCATCACTAAAGTAAAATATTTTGGTTATTTGATGAGACAATTTAAGAAATTCTATTAGGCGAGTTTGAAAAAGGTTAACTGCAATTACATCATGCTGGTTGCATTCAGAAATTGCAACAAAACTTTTATGCATTAATTTATTATCCTGGCGGTAATAAATGACATATGGATGTATTGTTGCTTGACAGTTATTCCAGTGAAATGACTGTGCTGCATCTTGCACGATAAATGAATAATTTTCAGAAAAATCACCAATAACTAACATCTCTCCTTGGCCAAGTTTCTCTTTCAATTCCTGTAGAAATGCCATTTGTCTTTTTGCTATAAAATCATGTTGCAAGAGTACCTTGAGCTTTTCATAAAATAATTGTATAAATTCTTCGACAACAAGCTTTTGAGTTTGTAATGTAGACCGGTCTGTTGAAACCCATTCGTTAAACTCTATCTCATCAACTCCTTTTCTATCAAAAGCATTATTTAGAAGATGAACTAATTTTTCTTCCTTAGGGCAGTTATCACATTTTCCAAAGAAACATAGCTCCTGTGGTGGATTACATTGGAGAAATGCAAGACAGTGACTGTAATGACAAATATAATTTGTATCAATCTCACTAATTTCTGTCGATGTTCCTGGGCTATCCAACAAGCATGGTGTCTCGCATTTAAATATGTTGACTATAGCTTCTAACATGAGTTTAACATTTTTTCTTAATTCTGATTCTGACCTATTATTATTGTGACAAAACTTATAAAAGATTTACGAATTTGACAAACCGATTTTGATATCTGGGTGCTTCTCTTTGAAAAGCTGATATGCTTCCTTTAAGTTGCACAGGATTAGAAACTTTTGCTTCTTTTCTCTTGTTCCATCAACTCGTTTTACAGACACACAATCTTTCATTCCTGGCATTTCTCTGGACACATCTGCTGAATGATAGAAGTCAATTACAATGGAAATGTGTTCACTGTCTAGTCTTTTTCCTAATCTTACATTCGGTGTTGAGAACACTCCTTTCTCTTTTGCCAAATTCTTTGCTTGCCTAGCCATGAAATTGGAGCAATTAAACTCTTTCATTATTCTTGTTAATGGCCAGCGTTTTGGCAAGATAGTTAAAATAGAAAGCTTTTCACTTCTGCTTGTAGATTCCTCATTGAATTTTTCTTTTAACTGCTGAAGAATTTCTATTTCTGTATTATCAGTGTCACTGTCTGTAATTGGTTGCCCAGTGGCTAGTTCAAGTTTCCTTTTATAAGCTGTTGTTACTTTACATAGCTTTTTCTTGGCATAACTGGGTTTGCCAGATAGTTTAGATAATTTAATTGGTGTTTCTTCAAGCGAGACCAATGATTTATTAATTTCACTAACTTCATATTCCATTTGAGCACCATCATCATCAACTTCATGTTGGGCAGACTCCACTTCAGGAGAGGAATGCAATGATTGACTTGATGAAGAACCCTTTTCACTTTGATCCTTTGTTAATTTTTTGCGACAGTTACTACAT
>JABUQX010123334.1:15000-24686 GCA_015478945.1 Trachelipus rathkii
GTGTTCTTTATTACCTTATTTAGTTTCATGACTTAATCTTTCATATATTCATATACTGAGTTATTTGCCCTAATAAATTATACTTTTAATTCTCTTTTGCTATCCCTTGGTTATTTTCTTTGTTGATAAATATATATTGAAAGGTTATATTTGGATATTTATATTTATACACATTATTTAAAGTTACCCCCCATCCATTTTATAAACTTACACATATCCCGACTGACCTTTCACACAAACAACATCCACAAGTGTGCACCCTCACGAATAGATAGACTGCGGTGTCCCCGAAGACAATGATGGAACCCCCGACTGGCAAATTCATATGCCTAATGCTTACCCTCAGAAGAGGTTAGAAAAGAGGAGGTGTTACACTCAGTGTCAAAGAGAGATTCCTTACAAATAGTTAACAGGTTGGTTTTCCTCTAATTCATTCCCCTTTCTTTCTCCCCTTTTCTCTTATATTGTTTTAATTGGGTAATCATAAAAGTTCCAAATTAATCAATTTTGGACACCTGCGGAGATCAGAATAACTAAGTGCTGCAATTCATTGTTCTTCAACTTTATAGTCGTCGTTATTCTCTCTTCTTGGACAGCCATTATCCTGGTCTCCGTTACATCATAGCCCAAATTGATTTGGCGCCCGAACAGGGACACTGTTGTCTCTCGTTCGCGAAGCGTGCGCATTCTCAATCTTAACGATCTTCATCGTCTGAACTTCAATTCTGGTTTTCTTAAACCACATTCGCATTCTTTTTAGGAATTGGCTCAAGAGGTGTCGTAACTCCTCTCTTAAAACACATACACTTACACTGCGCGCCCTACTACAATGTCCGATACTAAGACTCCTGCTAGTCAGGATATTGGGGATTCCGGTGGGATGGGTGTGGGTGGTGTTCGTAATAAAATTAAAAATAAAATTAATGAAAACTCTAACAAACAGGAGGGTGATGATAAATCACAAACCTCACGCTCACATAATTTGTTAAGCCCTTATAGAGATGATAATTCTCAAGATGTGGAAAATCCACATACCCCTGAAAGGCCACATGGTTTGGCAAGTCCCTTAAATCCTCATGGAAGCAATATTCCATCCAATGAGGATGACGTAGATACCACACCACAGTGGGGTCGACCTCATAAATCTGAGAACCCCTGTTGTTGAAAATCTTTTGCGGCTGGATGAACCTCCCAAACTGAAAAAGAGAAATGGTTCAACCACCACTCACCATAGGCATAATCCTCAGTGGGAAATACAGGATGAATATAGCCAGTCTGATTCCAACTCTGACGTTGATGATGGCTTATTGTCTATTCCATATCTGGAAAAGCTACATGAGTCTTTGGCTTCGCAAAAAGAAAAAGCTGAAGCTATAGCTCGTAAAAATTATGATCACCGTCTCCTTGTAAATAACCCCTCGTTGAAGGCCAAGAAGTTCGACCTTCGCGATCCTTCCTTAACAAATTTGTCCCTCTATGAGAAGGATGCTTCCCAGTATGCCCCTCGATCTCATCATAATCCGGGTGATCATAATGTAAGGTTCAATGTCAAAAGTGAAACCCCTAGAAACTCGTCCCCAAAAAGGGGTAGTAAATTAATTCAAAGACCTTTAAGTTCCCACAGTCATGATGACTCTAATATTAGATATACTCAACCTTCTAGATCCCATTACACATCTCACACTACTGACTTGTTAGGGTTAGATAGGGATCAACGGGAGTATAACCCCGTGAGTAGAATAGAGCCATCCCTAAGGGAACAACACCAATCTTACTCTTATTCCCCCTTTGACCATGTCGACCGGAATAGTTATGGATCATATGACCTTCAATATCCATCACAGCCTCAAAGGAGATCCCAACGTTTAGTAAGAAGACCTGAGTCTCCCGAACCTGAAATGTACTCAGGTCCCCAAATTAAGAAACGCATAGATTTGTTGGAAGATGCCATCTCACTCCTAGTCCAACTACTAAAAAATTCACAAAAAGTGAAGGTTGTCGATCCCGGTCGATATAATTACGAAGCTGAACAAGATCTTCTTGTCTATTTGGAAGATTTCGAGGCGTATTGTCAGCTTCACTACCCCAATGCACATCATCAATGGCTCAGATTGCTTGGCAGGCAGCTGGAAGGTCGTTTCCGCCAGCTGTATAAGCTAATCTCCAAAGATGATCGTGACTATTTCTCCGTCCGTGACACTCTAATAGCATGGTTCTACAATGAAGAGAAACGTCGAAACGAGTACCGTTTGCACGCCTATCACTCGGCTCGTCGAGACCCTAAGGAATCCATCCGAATGTACGCTCTTCGTTTGGAACGCTTAGCGCGACGCGCATATAACGGAATCGATATGCGGAAACACGAGTCCCTTAGGACTGCATTTTTATGTAGTCTTCCGCCAGATATCGAACGAAGCGTCCGCGAATATATTAAGATAATGGAAAATGAGACAAACATCAGAGTCTCATGGGAAAAGATCGTGAGCTTTGCAGACTCTTTAGAAAGTGACAATGATCACTATCCCAATTCCATCTCTCATGATTCATACTCAAAGAAATCTAACCATAATAAACACCACCGAGATGATCTGAACGAATCAACCGAGTCGGTTATACAGATCAATACCTTGCAACCTAACTGGATAGAAACAGTTCAGGATAGGAAAAGTCTTCCGCCTCCAAAACCGACCCGTCGTTCATCATCCCGTTCGTCACCACGTCGTTCAAATCGCGATTCTAAAGTGAAACCGTCCGGTGGTGCTCGTCCCCGTGATGATCGTCGTGATTCTCGACGCGATCGTAAAGATAACCCCTCTTCTCACTATAACACCCGAGATGACAAGAAAGTCATCGTTTGTGATTTCTGTGAGAAGAAAGGACACAGTATGAAGGATTGCTACAAATTCTTGGGAATTTGTAGCTACTGTAAGAAGAAAGGGCACGTTCGAGATGAATGTAGGTCCCGCCGTTCTCCACAGTCATCGCCCCCACTTCCCAGAGCTTTCACTTGCCCGTTCTGTGGCGGTCCGCACTCTGGTATGAGGTGCACTCATAGGACACCTCCTAGACACAAGTCGAAACAGAATTCTGCTTCCCCAGTAGATAATGCCCGTGGAACCATTCCTGTCCAGAAAGTTTCCTCTAGACGAACCCCCACAAGAAGAGAACAGTCGCGGTCCCCAATGAAGGAAAAGCCACAAAGGACTCCGAGGCGTTTCCTGGATCCTTGTGATGCTTGTTCAAAGTCCCACTTGGAGGGCCATTGTCAAGGACCGGATGAAGCATGTTCAGCGCCTTTAAACCATTGGTCTCCCCAGGATTGAGTCAACCTGTGGGAGAGACATCGGGACGGGACTCTCCAGGATCTGACCATATGGATGAAGATCTAAACCTCCTCTTTACGTTACCATCATACGAAAAAGAGAATGTAGGAAAACTCCCTGAGAAACTCCCTGGTCGTAACCCCGAAAAAAGGTTTGCTGGTTCTCCTGTGTCTGATCATCCGATGGATCTGGACGAGGAAATGGTCATACATATAGCCCTCTGTCAAGCGGATATTGATCCCCTAGTAGTGTCCGTGACCTTAGATGATTTACCCCCTCCTGGAATCAACTGTCTTGTAGACAGCGGGGCAGGTATTAACCTAATAAGTTCAGAGGTAGTTTCATCGTTGGGTGATCATAAAGAAATCTTCCCATCCTTAAAAGTGGGCGTGGGTGCGATAAGTGGCTTCGCAAAGAAGGAGCGTATCCCAATCTCCCATTATGTGAAATTACAGCTGAAATTTCCATATGGGTTTAGTACCCATCTATCAGAATTTTTCATCGTTCCCCAACAATATATGGTAGACCATCCATTAATATTGGGAACTCCAGCCCTTAGAGATAATCACTTGTTGCCTGATTTATCTCACCTACAGCTAGTTTATATTCATGGAAATCAGGTGATAGTTGTAGCTGATGGCATCAAACGAAAGTCTGATACCCCACGTTCAACCCAAGACATCCCTATGAGACAGATAAGCGTTATGCTTCCCAATATCGACGACAACGATATCTTAAGAGATCAGCGTTCTGATCGAACTTTAAAATTCCTATTGAAAGGTTTTCAGAAATCCAATGTCAACTGGCAACAGGTACCTCTTCAATATCGAACGCATAAGACACAAATGGTCATGGAAAATGATGTCTTATACTACAAAACTAAGACAGATGCACTGCTGTACATGATTTCCCTAGACTTCCTCATGCACATTGTTTTGAACCTGCACCTCTCTTGTGCCCATATAGGAAGAAATAAGATGCTGCAGCTAATCTATAAACAGTTTTGGCATCCGAGAGTGAACCAAGTAGTGGTGGACATTGTCCAATGTTGTCCCGTTTGCCAAACCCAAAAGAATTTTTCTTCAAACGTCACTCCCCCCATGTTAAAAATCCTTGCCAGTTCCCCGTTCGATCTCTGTGCTATGGATCTGCTGCAGTTTCCCAAAACTCTAAAGGGAAATAAATACTGTCTAGTGTTCATAGACCACTACTCCAAGTGGGTGTCCGTCGTCCCTATTTCCGATAAAACTAGCCACACAGTTTCTCGGAAATTAGAGCATCATATCCTCTCGTTCCTTCCAAAAATTCCAAATCGTATCCTTACGGATAATGGAACGGAGTTTACGTCTCACGTATTTCAGCAGGCATTACAACGACATAATATTAAGCACATTCGGATTTCCCCTCTTCATCCCGCAAGTAACGGCATTTGTGAGAGGTTTAACCGAAGCTTGATACAAATTCTCAAGTGTTTGGTTCTAGAAAAACCATCCAACTGGGACTCAGAATTACCGTCCTCTGTGTTAATTTATAACAACACTTGTCATAGTTCCTTAAATATGTCCCCCTCGGACTTCTTACTCCAAAAGGCGCATTCTCCAGCTCACACCTTCCCCCAGTATTGGAAAGAAGGTAGCGCTAATTTTAAGCCTTTCAAGCCAGGACAGAAGGTGGCCCGGAAAGTCGTCCGTACTGGTCCAAGCGCTGCCCTGAAGTTCCATAGCAAATGGGAAGGACCTTTCTTAGTTATGGATGTCAATCCAAATAAAGTAACATATGTGATCCGCCGTTTTGCTGATCCATTAGGTAAACTCCACAAAGTCCATTTCTCCCATCTACGAGGATGGATAGATGTGCCAGAATACCTACGTAAATATCTCTCTCGTAATAGGGAAACTCGTAAAGCCTTTTTTGATATCGATGAAGAAGATGAGGCTGTTGAAGTGATAGATGATGCAGAACCATCTGAGGACGAGTCATCAGAAGACAGCGAATCCTCATCTGATTTTTCCGGCTTTGTCTCTGACACCTCTCTGTTTGATGACACCTTGGATTCCATAGGAGAAGAGGATGCCAATTTCGAAGGCTTTATGCAGTTTAACCCGATATCCCTTGATGAATATAATTCGTTACCCGATTTTTCCCCAAAAATCAAGGAAGTAACCCAACAAGTAAACGTATGGGATATCCAACAAGTAGAGGAAAGCTGTCCTTCTACTGATATAGCCCCATGTTTAACCCCAGTTCATGTACCCCATAGGGTTAGATTTGTTCTCCCTCCTGCTGAGAAGTCTGATTCGTTCATAGAGTATATATCCTCTTCAGACAGTAGTGGTACAAGCATTATGGATCCAACGGAGGATGCACTCCCGACACCTACCTTGGACTTTCATGATTTGTATCCACATAATTATCCCTTAAAGTTCCAGTATCCTTCGGTCATTTGCCCTCCTTCATCCAGATCACCCGATGGATTCGTGAAGGAAACGTTAGAAGTAGAACTCCATGCTCCCCCGACTTCTGAGAGGGTACTGGTGGACCAGGAATCCGTTCTTACTGAACCTGTGTATTTTCGGGATAGACCAACTCCCCCGATTACCAGTGACCTAGCAAGCTATAGGGACATTCGGGAACCCTTACAAGAGGAAAGTCCATTGGAGTTGAATTTTTCTTCAAGCTCAGAGCAAACTGAGTTCCATGGATTTTCTCCTACATCAATCCCAACCTATGGTTTTGGACAGATTCGGCCGGATGAATTTTCATCCCCGTTGTCACCTGTTCCGGGACCACCTCAAATAATAGGTGAGGTCTTCGGAAATCCCGAGGATATATCATTGGACCATAGCAATTATACTCTTGTATATGAAGAAGAAATACCCCCATCTTTGCCCTCACGACCCTTTACTAGAAGTATGGGTCAGGTACAAGATCTTAAACATGTCCTAACAACTGCGTTAGAATATGTGCGCCGGAAGAAGAGGCGGTCTAACCTATGAAGATGAATTCTGCAAGTAATTTCATATAATCCCTTTGAAAATTCCTATCAGGGAAGAAATTCCTCTCCAAGGAAAATTCCCCTTGATAAAGAGTTTTCTTTAAACCCCTTAAATATCCCCCTCAAGGGAAAAATTCCTCTCCAAGGAAGATTTCCCTTGATAAAGAAATTTTATTGCTTAATAAACCTTTCTGTCTCTATGTCTCTGACTGTCCTAAACTTCTTCTTTGATAAATTTGATAATTGAGTGCTTGTGTGTTAACTTATATAGGGAATTCTAAATAATTTAATTATTTTGATTTTGTAAATAAAAAGCATGATCTTTATATGCACACTGATTAGCTCACGGTCGGTAATAGCATGTTGCACAATGCATGGGTGTAACATTTCATTGTGCATGTAAAGTATCATCAAACCACTTCTTGTACTAATAACTTTTATTTTTTTTGGTGCACCACTTCTATTCCCCACACCTTTTTACACACAACACCATGTGAGAAATTGCTTATAAGCGTATTATAGTGTTCATGCTATTGCATGAAGCAATGAAAGGATATTGCAGTGTTGTGTTAATGCTTTTGCATGAAACAATTAAAGAGTGTTGCTTAGTGTTATGCTTTCGCGAAACAATTATGGTGTCAATAGCGTAATAAGTGTAAATTACCGTACCGTACCGCATTGAAAAGCGGACTTTGGAAAAAAGGATAATCAATATTCTATCATTGAACAGATAGATCATACCATAAAGGAACGCTTATTGCTTGTGAACTCTGTGATTTTTAAAGTGATAGATTCAATGCTTTATTAATGCTTTTGTGTTCAGTGTGCTGCCTTTAATATATTTATATATTTTTGTTGTTATATATATATCTAGAGTGGTAAACAATCAACCTTATTAAATTTATGCATTTTATATCGTAAATTGTCAAACATTGTTCTTAGTGTGTTGTGAAATTATTCTTGGTAATTATTGCATATTACATGGCTATATACATTTGTAGAAACCTCGTAAAAGAGTTACTTTTACAGGTGTCTCATGTAAATATTTTTGAAATTCATTTAAATTTTAAGCATCTCATATAACCTGCAAGCTTGCAAACCACCCTCAGTTTTTCTTTTTCACTCTTAAAGTGAAAAACTTAAAGTGAGGTGGGGCCCAAGTTTAGTGGGGAAGGATGTAATGGGGATTACATTCATCCGTACCCCCGGTTAATTATTCACAAGGGTACATTGTGAATATTCTATATATTTATTGGTTTTTATTTACTTTAGTATTTTCCAATTTACTAAATGGTTATTATGTAATATGTATATGTCTTTTTTCTAGAGAAAAGTATTACTTTAAACCTTAGCGTTCAATTACAAATGAAAAGTATTTCTTTAAAAACTTAAAACTTAGTTTTTCAATTACAAATGAATTAGTATATTTTAAATTAGACATTCGTTTGTACGTCTTTCCCACTTTTTATATTTTATATTGGGAAACCTTAAATCATTGCATATTGGATTATTCAGGTTAGTGCTGTTTGTATTTCATTACCTAAATTTTCAACTATAATGCTAAATAATATGAAATGCATTAAAGGAATTTAAATAGAAGCAAATGTAATTGTTTATGCAGGTCAAGGGACAGTCATCTGCACGTCTCAACTTGCAAGCGAAAAACCCCAAAAAGGTTTCCAAACCAGATAGGGGTAAGCATCATTAACTTAATGTATGGTTGCATGGCATGATATAATTATATCCCTTTTCCCCTTTAAATGTAGAATCATCTCTCAATATGAAATATCCCCTTCTTAACTTATCCCCTAAGTAAATTTTTTCTTATCATAGTAAATATAAGCTCCTAAGCTCCTAAAGCAAATTTCCCTAAACTATTTAAATATTTATTTAACTTAACTTTGACCCCACTGTAATGGAATTTAATTTAGTTTTCATTTCATTTCCATTGCAGGTTTTATTGTTTGGATTTCATTGCTAGGACGCAATTTTTGTCTTGGGCCAAAGCCCTGATCATTTTATTGCTCGGCTGAATTTTATTGCTTGATCATTTTAGTGTTTGGCTTATCTTTTATTTTGTGGATGTCCCCTTGCTCACTCTTGGATAGAAGCTTAGTCAAATGATCCCTTTTGCCCTTTTGACCTGATTCCAACATAGACCATCCACCGTACCATGCAAACCATATCTCTCAACAATAACAACAACCCAAGTTAAGTTTACGTTGTCTGTTATTTTGGATAATAGTACTTTGAAAAGAAGTCCTACCAAAACTGGTAGGCGGCTAAGATTTAAAACATTGTAAAATTGTAACTTTTTAAAATCACAAACCAAGACGAATACCGTCCAACGTATAATTGTCCCCTTATAAACGTATATAATCACACCTGAGCCAAATTCCGACATCTCGTAATTACCCAGCTGTTATATCGCGAGGAGATTCTTCCCCTCAATTCAAAGGACTTCTGTGTCCATAATTCTGTGTATTATCTTTTATTTAATTACATAATTATTCACATTCGGCTTCCGGCTCTATGGAGAATTACTCCAAGACCTGAAACAAGATTGGACTGTGTTCTTTATTACCTTATTTAGTTTCATGACTTAATCTTTCATATATTCATATACTGAGTTATTTGCCCTAATAAATTATACTTTTAATTCTCTTTTGCTATCCCTTGGTTATTTTCTTTGTTGATAAATATATATTGAAAGGTTATATTTGGATATTTATATTTATACACATTATTTAAAGTTACCCCCCATCCATTTTATAAACTTACACATATCCCGACTGACCTTTCACACAAACAACATCCACAAGTGTGCACCCTCACGAATAGATAGACTGCGGTGTCCCCGAAGACAATGATGGAACCCCCGACTGGCAAATTCATATGCCTAATGCTTACCCTCAGAAGAGGTTAGAGAAAGCCAGGCAGCGGTGTTACACTCAGTGTCAGAAGAGAGTATTCCTTACAAATAGTTAAACAGGTTTGGCTTTCCTCAATTCACTTCCCCCTTCTTTCTCTCCCCTTTTCTCTTATATTGTTTTAATTGCTACGCGTGCGCATCTGCTCCATCGCGGCGCACCAACAGAATCGCAGGCTAATCATCATAAAAAAGCGTTCAACCAAATTCAACACGAATATAATAGACCAAGCAGAACCAACGAGCTCACTTGCCGCAGAGACATACACGATCCACCTAACGATCCCAATCATCTACAGTGCGCAACTTTCATGATTCTTCAACGTGTATAGTTCCGTCGTATATTCTCTCTTCTTGAACAGCCATTTACATCCGTGGTCTCCGTTACATATATCGGAACACTAGCTAATATATGAGGAGAGAGAGAATCTCTCGGTCG
>JABUQX010123335.1:7500-17500 GCA_015478945.1 Trachelipus rathkii
TGTTATCCCTGGAAAGTTCAGAACCACCATTCGTTTTTGTAGATTTACTCTGGTTGTAACAGGGTGAGCCAAAATGTTTGACCAGGTGGAGCAAAATTTATCACTTATTAGAGGTAACATTTTAAGTCATATCTCCATATTGGTAATTCTTATACCAAAGTTCATAGAGAGTGATTTGTTAGGGATACTTTAAGGTACATTTGGCCTTTTATGTTTTTTTTTGGCAAAATAATATTTCACCATGAAAATGAATCCGAAAAATTGTGTTAAAAATCGAAGAAATTTCCATTTTCGTGGGTGTATTATTAAAAGAAGGAAATAATTTAACGCTATGAAATTTGGTGTGATGATACATACTGAAGTATGGTTTAACCTAAATCTTATTTGAAGTTTGGTGAATATTTTTAAAAAAATTTACAGGGTGTTTAAAAAAATCAATTTTTCGGAAAATCGGTAACTTTGAACCTTAATATCTCTGATGGGGTAAGTGCTAAAAATCTGAAAATATTTTCACACATTACTTTTCTACCGTAGATGTTCCTTCACCTGTAATATTGACTTTGGTATTTGCTTGTTTTAAGAAATACAGCCATTCAAAAATGCCAAAAAAAAATTTTTTTTTAAGTTGTGTTATGATAGCTATTATTATAGTTATTATAGTTCAAGACAATACATAGACAAATGAAATAGTGTGGCATCAAGGAGAAATGAAAACAATGTTAAAAAAAATTAATTTTAAGGTTAATATACATAAGAATGTACCATTATATCTACTGTAAATGACAAAATTAACTAAATAACTTGAAAAATTTATCTATATATATATATATATATATATATATATATATATATATATATATATATATAATATAAAATATATATATATTATATATATATATTTACATATATATAATTATAATATATATATAATATATATATATATATATATATATATATATATATGTACCGTAGTCGGTACATAGTATAAAATTTATAAAGGATATATGTAAGTGCTACAAAGATTTCTGGTACACAGATATAAGAAATCTTGTACAAAGCAAGTCCTGTATGCGAAATAACTGTTTCATTCCTTTTTTTGTATTATCAAGGTCACCGAGGTGATTCTGTCACCAACGGCGTGCCATGGGGAGAGAGCCAGTTATGAAAAAGAGATCGGAGAGCCAACATCTTGACACTCTCTCGGTCCAAAAATTGATACTTTAATGGTAATCATATTTAAGGTATTTAAAAAGCAATTTATTTTTGAACAGTGAAATATCTTAATGTGTGTTCATGTAAAATAGTCATTAGACATAATTAATAAAGAAATAAATTAAAGAAGCGTTTCGCTATTCCAAAACTATTTTATTATTTGCTATATCAAAGTGATCTCTTAAATAGGGCCAATTAATCATTATAGAGATCAAGCTTTGTACATATATATAATATATATATATATAATATATATATTTATATATATAATATAAAATATATATATATAATATAAATTAGTTATATAAATATATATATATAACAAGAATATAATATATATATATATATATATATATATATATATATATATATATATATATATATATATATATATATATATATATATATATATATATATATATATATATATATATATATTTCATAGGTATGATTATAACATAAAAAAAACCTTTAAATGCAAAATAATAAAATTGTGCAGTATATACCGGTTTATATATATTGTTGGGAATTTACCATGAAGTAAATTCTCTGATATGCAATCACAGCAGTTGAGTGAACTGCTCTACCCAAATAAGAGGAGGTTCTAGCCTAACTAGTTAATTTACAACAAAAAACAATTATAACTCACCATTAAATTTTAATTTCAAATTAGCTTTTAAGTTTTGTTTCCAAGAATTTAAAACTTGGAGGGAAGCCTTTTGTTTGAGGCTTAATTTTAAGGTAATGTATAAGTAGTTGCGTTACTAGTTTAGGCCTACATATAGAATGCCATCCTGAGTACTCGGTTCAAAAACTTAAAGTAAGGTATAAGGATTTAGAGGCTAGAGAAGTGTTAGAATAAAACAGAAAAGATAGAATAGACCTAACTGCTAGTCCTGCTAATTCAGAATATAAAGGGTTAGGACCAGCTTGGAAAAAGAGACCTTAACATAAGTTTCTCTGAACAATTCCTCATCTTTAATAAGGCAAAAAATACTTAGGCCTAACTAGAACTAATGTTAAATAATATAAAATGAATACTTAGTTTAAAATAGCGTAATGCTACAAAGGGATCGGAGCTATACCAACTCACGAGTTATTCAATTGACTCTCAATTTTCAAGTGCCTCGTTTTTAAGTTTCCAAACAAACTTTTGCTGTTGCCAACAAATATATTTTTCAAGAAAGTCTAAAAAACACCAAAACAGTGAAATACAAGAATACTCTAAAATCTTGAAAGCATTTTAAAAAAAAGACCCAAGTTAAATTTAAAATAGTTAATAACAACATAGTAAGGTTTAATACAGGAATAAAATATTTCTAATATCCTCCCAACAAAAAACAATTTGCTGGAGGCAAATTAAGGGGAAATGATTTTCAAATGTAAAAACAACTTTTAAACCATAACATTCAGTTCAGAACAACATGCAATTGCTCATATCATACCATGCAAATTAATTTTAGAGCAAATCAAACATATTTACAAAGTTTAAGCTTCATATAACAAGCCAATACAAACTAAACCCTAAATCTAACTTAATTCTAAAAGGAAACTATTATTTACAAATCATCCAGCTTTTCTTTCAGGAATTTCCTGAACTTCACAGCAGCCTTCCTTGCAGGTCTTTTCTTAACACCTGACTGCCTACTCCTAGCAACTGGAGGAGTAGGATCAGTATTAAGAACTTCTTCAGCAGAATTGTCAATATCATCCCTTCTTTCACTCTGATTTGCCCCAGAGTGGGTTATAGACAATTCCATTGGATACAGGTTGCAAATAGGATGATGAACAGTTTTACCATTGCTTTGTTTAATTTTTACTGACCTAATAATTTTATCATGGCCTATAACCACTTCTATGACCCTTCCCAACATCCAGAAGGGTCTAGGTTTGTTGGGCAGTTTTATAAGTACAACATCACCACACTTTATACGATTAGTCCAAGGACTCTGATACAAGTTTCTACTATGCTCTCTGAGACTCAACAAATACTCTTCATACCATAGCCTTTTGAATTCTTCAAAGGTTATAAGTTGCTGATCCAGACTTTTAAGTACAACATCCCTGTCCATCTCTCTCCATGGATCTTCCAAGTCTCTAAAGACAAGAGCCGAATTAGAGTGCATTTTCAGAAAGGAATTGGGAGTAATGATATTTAAATCATTTTCAGAAGACCTATACGTGAGAGGTCTGGAATTTATAGCGTCTTGAACCGAGGATAAAGTGGTCAGTAGTTCAAAATAAGAAAGCTTTTTAGTTTGCACAGTTTTATATAAGCATTTTTTAACAGTCCTAATAAGCCTTTCCCAAGCTGCTCCAATAAACGCAGCATAAAGAGGAATTTTAATATGCTTAATGTGACACCTAGTTAGGTGATCACAAAATTCTTGGGAATAAAATACATTACTCAGGATATCTCCTGATTTTCCAAATGCTCGAGCGTTATCAGAGTACAGGTGAGAAGGAATAGTGTACCTATTGCAGAACCTTTGAAAGGCAAGTAGAAAGTTCTCTGTAGACATGTCAGGAACAAGCTCCAGGTGTAAGGCCCTAATGCTCAAACAAGTAAAAAGTAAAATATACATTTTGTAATCCTCCTTACTTTCTGTGCTCTTAACAGAAACATGACCTGTGAAATCAACTCCCACATGATGGAAAGGTTTGATCAAAGCTAGTTGGTTTTTTGGCAGGTTGGTAAGTTTGGGATAATTGAAGCAGAGAGCATTATATTTCTTACATAAGAAACATGAAGACAAGGTATTTTTAACAGCTTGTCTGGCTTGAGGGATCCAGAACCCTTTATTTCTAACACAGTTTAAAGTAGTTTGCACCCCAAGATGCTGAACTTGAGAATGAGCATTCAAAATAATCAATCTGGTGAAGTGGTGTACTTTGCCCAGTAAAATGGGATTACAAATATCAAAACTAAAATGAAGAGACTTAGAAATCCTCCCATGGGAACGGAGAATTTCATCATCGTCCAAAAATAGATCTAAGTTTTTAACAAGAGAGGGAATATGCTGAGAATCATCATTAGCTTTGAGAAAACTAATTTCTTTTCCAAAACATGCAAGTTGCATACGCCTAATCCAGTAAAGTACAGCACATTTGGCAGGATCAGCTTCCACCACTTTAATATACCTAAATTTAAACAGATAAGTAGTTATCTTAATCAACTTATCAAACTGTGAAAACCTTTCAATGTCTAAGACATCATCAACAGCATTAGTGACAGTACAATGTACAAAGGACTTAAGTTTACACTCAGGGGGAATGCTCAACAGCTCATGTGTAGGCCAATTTTTAAAATCATTAGACAAGAATGGAGGTCCATTCACCCAGAATTTTTTTATTTCAATAAATTTTTTAAATGATACACCTTTGGTCAATAAATCAGCAGGATTGCTGTTGGTATCAGTATACCTGAAATATATAGGCAAATTAAATTCAGAAAGTATTTCATTTTTGGCAAGTTCAATGTCTTTAAGCCTATTTTTAACCAGTTTTGATTTACACTTAGGGTTATTTGTTAACAGCCAGGAAAGCACTACCTGGGCATCTACAACTAAATTTAAAAATTTAAAATTAATATCTTCAAAGGAAGACAAAATGCTGGGCAAACACTTAAATGCAAGCACAACAGCCATAAGTTCAAGGCAAGGGATGCTCAACTCTTTCAAAGGGGCCATTTTAGCCTTAGAAAAGACCAATTCAGAAATGTTATCACAGCATGCATATACTATAAAACCATAAGAGGTTTTTGAGCTGTCACAAAATACATGCAAACCATAAACCTTGTCCTTATCAAGGACCATTCTCCTAAAAGATAATTCAGAAGCCTTATTAAGAGATAAAGCAACCCTTTTCCACTCAGTTATAATTTTAGGATCTAGAACAGTATCCCAATCTACTTTAGGACTCAAACCCCAAATGTCCCTCATCAATATTTTACCACTAACCGTTAAAGGCAAGATTAGCCCCAAAGGATCAAAAACAGAGGAAATTGCTGACAAAATTTGCCTTTTAGTATTAGCCTCTATGTTGAGGTCAACTTTCGCCACACTTAGGCTATCATTTTCCAAATGATATCTATAACCTAAGACTTTCTCTTCCGGGCAACCATGCGCAGCAAATCTGCCATCCGCTTCAAACATAGAATTTAACTTTGGCAAATTAGAATTCCAACTTCTAAGTTTAAAGGAAGCTTCATCCATTCTCACACATGCTTCTTTATAAATGTACTCTAATTCTAAATGATTATTGCTACTATAAAGGAAATTATCTACATAAAAGTTGCTTGCTAGCAGTCTAGAGCATAAATCATCTGGAAATTTAGAGGCATGGTGTTTCATGACAAAATGGAGAATAAAAGGGCTGCTAACAAAACCAAACACCAAGGTGGTGTAGCGGTAGGTGACAATTTTGCCATTTTCTACCCAGAAAAAACAAAATCTATTCCTATCCTCTTCAGTAAGCAATTTAATAGCAAGAAAGGCCTGTTTAATATCAGCAAGGATGACATATTTATCACATCTAAATTTCAGTATTAATTTTAGGAGTGAGGACATTAGGTCAACGCCTGGGTAGGCAGCTTCATTCAAAGAAGGCAATTTAAGGTTGGTTTTTAAAGAGCAATTGAAAACTGGGCGTATTTTGGTCGTAACCTGAGCCTCAGTCTTTAGGACAGGCCGATGGGGAATGAAAATAAATTTTGCATATTCTGAAGGGTTTATATCCACCTTCTCAATAATACCATCAGTCAACTGTTGGCTAAAAACTTTGCCATAATCATCAAACAAATTTTTATAATGCAAGTTAGAGACAACTCGGTCAAGGACTTTACGGGCAACAATATGATTAGAAGGAACCAGGTCAATGGTTTCCTTCCAGGGAAGTTTCACATAGTAGTGATTATCTTTAAAAACTATGTTTTTGTTAAATTCTGAAACTTGCAAAATATCGGCTTTAGCCATATCTTCATTAACATCTAAAATACCGAGGCTTTCAAGAGTAAATATATTATCAAGACCATGCTCTACTACACTGTCTTCAAAAATACTTGTCAATGGATTAAAGTATGAGGTGGAAGGACTTAAAACCTGATTAACAAGAGAGGAATGGGCAAGATTTTCGTGAGACGAAGGGCCTCCAATTCTATCAGAAGGCACATTCAGTTTTTCAATTTGGTCAGGGTATAGGAAATTTTTAATATCACCAAATGGTACAATATGCTGACCCATCTTAAAACAAGCTCCATTCATACATCTCTCAAATGAAAAAGGTGGCAAATATTGTAACAAATCTATACCAATTAAAGCATGCAATTCTACAAAATCCTCACAACCATGCCTATCACTCAAAGAATTTACACTGTGCCCAAGTTTATTTATATTCTCTAAAGCCATTTTTAAACCAGGTATTTCAAACTTAATATCAAAGGACTCATCAATGAGCAAAGCAAAAGGAAACTGGTTTCTGCCAGGCAGATCAATAACAAAGGAGCTAAGAAAGAAAGTTTTTTCTTTCGATGAAACAAAACTATGTATGTCATAGCTAATACTATACAAAGTTTTCAAGTCTAATAGCTGCCCTGCAACTTTAGAACTAACATAACTTCGTTCCGATCCAGAGTCTAAAAGAGCTAACAAACGGCATTGTTTACCCCCTTGGTGCAAAGTGATTTCTATAAATGGGAGGAGATAGTTTTGTTCACCCTTATTAAAATTAATGCAAAGATAGGACATAGTTTGACTGCTAGAATTATTAGAATGCCCCTGTTTACATAAAGCAGAAATATGAGTAAAAAGTTTACAATACATGCAAGCGTAATCTAAAAAGCCCCCTTGATTACCCGGACATTCTTCTGTAGCATGCTTGGCACTCGAGCAAAACTTACAAATATGCAGCTGGTCACAGCGTTCTAGCCTAGATTCAATGTCTTTGTAAGATGGACATTTATTCATGCTATGACCTGCCATGCTGCAAAATTTACACGGGAAAGCTGAATTAGCTGCTTTGCTTCTAAAAGGAACATTAGATTTGGCAGACTTTTGGGTAGTCTTAAAGTTTTCAAGGGTACCTTTAGAACCATTGGGGGTGGAGTTCTTTTCATTATTACTATGGCCCTTGTTTTGACCACCACTAGCATGCTTATTATTGTTAAATTTATTATATTTAAAACTATTATTATTAGGGTTATTATAATAATTACTCTTGTGTCTGCCAAATTTACTATTCCTAAAGTTATTACTTTCATGCTTGGCTTGTGACCTCTGCATCAGCTCCAAGCGTTTCATTAAGGTAGACGAATTCTCAAACACGTCATTTATACTTGGGTAATTAGTTAAAGTTTTATCGATTAACAAATTTATAAACCTAGGAGGTAATTTATTAACTACGAGTGAACTAATCATTTTAAAACCTGCAGTATCAGGAGCAAGGAAATCTAACCCGTAGGACTTTAGGTCATAAGCTAAGGCCTTAACCTCATTAAGAAAAGATTTCACCTCAGCTAAATTATCTTCAGAAGGAGGAGAAATATCTAATAGCCTAACAATTATTTTTTCTACTATGAAGTCTTTATCAAGAAACTCCTTCTTTAAAATATCTAGAGCAATCGTGTAATTAGAGCCTTCAGGACTCAAATGTTTAATCATTTCATAGGCCACATCTCCCAGATTGCTTATCAAATGTATAAGTTTCTCCTCATTTGTGTAGACGGGATTTCCGTCTATTACAGCTTTAAACTTAGACAAAAAACGGGAGAATGCTAACTTATCAGCTTCATCACCCTCAAACTTCCCTATCTGAATTGGAGGCTCTTTTGCACTCCTAAAAAGGTTCAAACTAGAGACAGTTCTATCAGATACATTAGAATTAGGGCCTACAGTAGAGTTAGAAAAGGGTGTTTCAGAGTCTTCACTAGCAATAGAAGGAGTATTAGGCTTTGTTAAGTTGTCAGATAAAGTGGCAATCTGTTCTTCTAAATCTAATTTATAATCAAACATACTGTTACGCTCACTCACATAAAATTCATTAAGACTTTTAAATTTAAGTATATTTGACAAAATACTTTTATCTGTCTTCTCCAAAGACTTCAAATAACCCTTTAATTCAGATATTTTATCTTTAATAAAAGAGGGACTACCGCTAGTTCTTAATCTAGCTACAATTGCCTCCATCCTTCTTTTTAAATCGTCCCGTTCTACAATGTGAGGATTATTAAGTAACTGGCATTCTTCCATATCAGCCATAGTGATAATATAAAAACAATGACTAAGTGAATTTAATATTTCTCAAAAAAACAACTACGTTATAATTTCACTC
Organism: Trachelipus rathkii; assembly: GCA_015478945.1. Classification (NCBI taxonomy): domain Eukaryota; kingdom Metazoa; phylum Arthropoda; class Malacostraca; order Isopoda; family Trachelipodidae; genus Trachelipus; species Trachelipus rathkii. Next base: position 16,039 of record JABUQX010123335.1, read on the forward strand.
AAAGTATAGGCAACGCATCCAAGTATCAAGGAAATTCAATAAGCTATATATAAGATGAGTTATAATTAAATAGCATGAGCTAATAAAATTAATTAAGATAGACGTCCTCTTTTTAAATTCTTGGAAAGTTATTGGGAATTTACCATGAAGTAAATTCTCTGATATGCAATCACAGCAGTTGAGTGAACTGCTCTACCCAAATAAGAGGAGGTTCTAGCCTAACTAGTTAATTTACAACAAAAAACAATTATAACTCACCATTAAATTTTAATTTCAAATTAGCTTTTAAGTTTTGTTTCCAAGAATTTAAAACTTGGAGGGAAGCCTTTTGTTGAGGCTTAATTTTAGTAAATTAAAGGTAGTTGATAGTACCTAGTTTTGCCTACATATATCATGCCATCCGTGGAGTACTCTGTTCAAACTTAAAGTAAGGTATAAGGATTTAAAGGCTAGAGAAGTGTTAGAGTTAAACAGAAAAGATAGAATAGACCTAACGGCTAGTCCTGCTAATTCAGAATATAAAGGGTTAGGACCAGCTTGGAAAAAGAGACCTTAACATAAGTTTCTCTGAACAATTCCTCATCTTTAATAAGGCAAAAAATACTTAGGCCTAACTAGAACTAATGTTAAATAATATAAAATGAATACTTAGTTTAAAATAGCGTGATGCTACAAGGGATCGGAGCTATACCAACTCACGAGTTATTCAATTGACTCTCAATTTTCAAGTGCCTCGTTTTTAAGTTTCCAAACAAACTTTTGCTGTTGCCAACAAATATATTTTTCAAGAAAGTCTAAAAAACACCAAAACAGTGAAATACAAGAATACTCTAAAATCTTGAAAGCATTTTAAAAAAAAGACCCAAGTTAAATTTAAAATAGTTAATAACAACATAGTAAGGTTTAATACAGGAATAAAATATTTCTAATAATATATATATATAAACCGGTATATACTGCACAATTTTATTATTTTGCATTTAAAGGTTTTTTTTATGTTATAATCATACCTATGAAATATATATAATATATATATATATAATATATATATAATATATATATATATATATATATTATATATAATATATATATATATATATTATATATATATAATATATATATATAGGTTATATATATATATATATATATATTAATATATATATATAATATATGTATATAAAGACTGATCTCTATAATGATTAATTGGCCCTATTTTAAGAGATCACTTTGATATAGCAAATAATAAAATAGTTTTGGAATAGCGAAACGCTTCTTTAATTATTTCTTTATTAATTATGTCTAATGACTATTTTACATGAACACACATTAAGATATTTCACTGTTCAAAAATAAATTGCTTTTTAAATACCTTAAATATGATTACCATTAAAGTATCAATTTTTGGACCGAGAGAGTGTCAAGATGTTGGCTCTCCGATCTCTTTTTCATAACTGGCTCTCTC